>QRDG01000378.1:266576-431854 GCA_012064385.1 Puccinellia tenuiflora
TGTATATAAATGAACTTCAAATATATCAAATGCATCACACATATCACTAAGGGAACAAGAGATAGTGAAGATGCTTTGATCTAGGCAAAAGTATCACAAACAAATAATATCAATTGAAGAAAGGTTTTTGCAAATTCATCACACATATCACAAAGATATATATTAAGTGAAGGAAATCGGCCAAAACCACAACAATTGCATATAAAAGCTTTTCATGCCAAGAGGCAACCTACACAAGGTTGGATACTAAAAGGTATGCATGGATAGATACTTGTTACCGAGAAGACATTGGGGATGAAGATGATGAGAGTGGGTTTATCATCAAAGCTTGACTCCGACACTCACACGGTGAGAACACCTTCCTTATGAATGAGGCAAGCATCCAATGTATCTCCATTGTACCTAAAACACAATTAGAGTACAAAATGGTTCCCAAACTCATTGGGTCCCATAGTAGTAGATCAATTACAATATATAGGAAACACTCCACATAAATATGTGCATATACATATGAAATTGAATTTCATGCACATCTTAGCCGATTTAGGATTCGGTGGAGTATCCCCTATATATTGGAACTAAAAGGACTAGCATGCCATATAATATAAATGTTAAAGGATATACATACAAAGCCTTTCAAGATCCAAACGAGATACAATTTGGACAAAAACACCAAGTAAACCAAGAAGAGATCACACAAGAGTGTGACACTAAAGGTTGTCCAAATTATATCAAACTCCAAATCAACACATGATTGAGGAAAAATCAAATCAACAAATGATTGATTCCAAAACACATCAACACATGAAGTGTGATATCAAAAGGAATCAAATCAACACAACAAATGATCGATAAGACACCAATTGAAAATAAGATACCAATTAAAACAAAAAATATCAACTAGGAGAAAAGATACCAAGAAGAGGGTGATACTTGACCGAAATCAAGTAAAGTGAAATAAGGCAAAAAGGTATCAAGACTCCCACAATAAATATCAATTGGAACAAATATCTATGGTGGAGATACTAAATTCCAATTAACACAAGATAAAGAATCAAATGCCAATTGAGAGGATCAATAATTGATAGAAAGAATAGTGTTCTAAATAAAAAAAGGAATGCTCCCCCAAGATTAATGCATTATCTTAGATATTTGCATTTGAATACAAAATGCATGCACAAGGGATCATTACTCTCCATATTTTATCTAAAACACTAAACATTACCGATTGAAAGATAGGATCCATTCAAAAGGCAAGGAAGGCAATAGATAAGGCAAATCAACGCAAGAGCCAATGTGAAGATAGTCTACAAAATCCACCACAATTACTAGTATCACTTGTCATGGACAAGGAGTATATAGAGATATTTCTCGGTGGTATAAAGGAATGATGTACAAGACCAACTTCACCACAAACTAGCAAATGGCAAAAGATAGGAATTAAAACACCATTTTTTTAAAGAGGTTTGTTGGTAGTTTCAATTATTCGAACCAACCGGCAAAGCCATGGTTAGAATAAAAGGAAACAAATGGTTTCTCACATAATATATGGAAATGCATATTAGAGAAAAACCACACGAAGCAACCTCACACAAACAAGAACCAACGGGTAACCACAAAGGAAAATTGGAACTTGTTTGAGTAAACATGCCACATAGGAAATGGATAATGTATAATATCAACTCTAAGTGGCAAAACCTCAAATGTTCACATTTTTATGGGATTGTAATATGCACATAGCTTATTACTCCCCCATAATGTGATAATTCATTTTATTTTTAAACAAGAGGCAAATAAAACTAACTAGAGAAATTAATGGACATTGTAGAATTTGAATTTCTCATGGATATGACATACCACATAGTAGCTAGATAATATTGAAATATCAATACTAGGTGGTGTGCCCCATGTCCACACATTTTTAGGTTTGTGAAGTGCACAAAGCACATCAACTCCCCAAAATGGGATAGTCCATTAATACTCAAAGAGCCAAATGAAATCCACACAAGATTCAAAAGCTCAACCCACAAATTACACATACATGATACACAACTATCATACACAACCTTGAATAACAAGACAAGTAGGAAAGGAGCATATCATATACAAGCACATGCTAGGAACAAAACTAACACATGCAAGGGAGCAAGCAACTTTCAATGTATATAAATGATTAGATACAAGTTACCGCAAGGAGGAAGCATTGGATATGAGATAGATAGTGAGAATCCAATTGACTTGGCTTAGATGAAAAGATAACCACGAAGATCCCTAATTCTTCAAATGAAAGCCAAGTCACCAATGTCCTCCACAATACCTATTGATCAAGTTTGAGCTTGTTGGTCCCCAACCGAGTTGGGTCCTAAGAGGTTAGTCACAATAGGTTTGGGAAACCAAATGGTGCGTTTCTTGACACCACTTGAGCTCCCATAAATTTGGCAAACACATTGCCAACTCTATCCTTCCCAAGATAATAAACATCATCAATTATGATAGGGTTGGATGAGGTACCGTTGGTGCATGAAGAAGCAAATGACCTTTGCCGCGGCAAAGGTAGCAACACCGACTCTTCTTCTTCTTAATGGGCTCCTCAACTGAGGAGCATTGGCTTGAGTCTTCTGGGAGTGGCCTTTGTTCAACTCGTGGTTGAGCACGAGATTGAAACAAGAGGCCGCTTCCCTAGTTGCTTCTCACTAAGAGGCTTCTTCTTCTTCATTGGGCAATCCCGAACATGGTGTCCTTCAACCTTGCACTTGAAGCAAATGATGTTGGCCGGATTCTTGATTTGAACTTGGCCCTTCTTCTTCTTCTCAACCTTGGACTTTTTCTTGATGTTGGAGTTTAATCCAAGTCCACTCTTGTCATTGGGGATTGTTGCACACTCAACATGTTGTCAAGTGCACGCTTCCCTTCATGACGCTTTTCCAAGCCTTCTTCATAGAAGTGGCTTGGGCCTTAAGCTCTCCGCTCTTCTCTACATGGTTAGTGACAACACAAGTACTAGAGGAGTAGATGCATCATTGTTAGAGCACAAGCAAAGCAAGTAAATTCATTACATGATGTACCAACATTCTTAGTGGATGAACTACTAGGACTAGCACATGGCATACAGCATTTTTTGGTTAAGGTTGTGCTATCATCCACATGAGGCTCACAATATGTTACCTTGGTGGTGAGGGCCTCATGAGCTAACGTTAGACTAGCATAGGACGCTAGAAGATCATCACTAGAGCTAGATAGCTTTTCATGACTGTCTTCCAACTCCCTATACTTGCTAGTTTAGCAACTCAAGTTGAGCCCTTAGCTCAACAGTCTCCTTCAAGTAGATGCTTCACAAGAAATAGAGTTAGTAGCACAAGCATCATTTAACATTAGGGATGGAAGAAGAAATCTTAGCAAGCTCTTCATTTAATTTAGCATTTTCATTTTTCATGACCTTATATTAGCAATGGCATGGTTACGTTCTTTAATGATTTTAGCAATTATTTCATTATGAGACTCCTCGATAGAATCTAGTTTCTCCTCAAGAGAAGCACGAGTCTCTTACTCTTCCTCAAGAGCATCTTCTAACGATGCTTTCTCCATAGCATCATCTCTTTCGATCTTACCCTTTTTCTTCAAGGCTTGCTTCCAAGGCCTCAATAGTTTTCCCACACGCTCAATAAGAGTGCTCATGATTTCAAAGAGGTTAGCTTGGGCACTTTTATTACTAGGAAGGGCTTTAAGAATCATGAGACCCTTATTTTGAAGAAGGGCATTAACTTTTTCCATATCATCTTCTTCATCATTATTATCATTATTATTATCATTGTCATACTAGAAGAAGATTTAGCCATAAGACAATGAGAGGAGGATAAGAAGAATAATTAATTTTTTGAACTACTCAAGTTCACATCTGTTGCATAGCTAATTGGGTTTCCTCTACATTATTATAATGCAAGAGTTAGAGGGAACACAAGCATTTTCATCATGGCAACAAGATAAAGCAAGCATATCATAAAGAGATTCAACCAGCAATTTTTGATGATATGCAAGGACTATCAACACTAGCATGTAGATCATTTATAGTGCTACGAGTGTTTAGGTCCAAAGACGAAGCATTGCAACAAGATAGAGATAAATGATCATCAACAATGAGCTCACTATCCAAATTGCAAAGCCTACCACTACTCACCATTACATTGGATTGTGGCTTACCACATTTTGGTGAAGTAGATGAAGACGAAAACTCGTCACGGCCGGAGGTGGAGGGGGAGCAATCATCCTCAATAGAGTTGGACTTGCCGTATTTGTCTTGAAGCTTAGTCAATAACTCATGAGTATCCCGAAGAGGCATGATTGACTCGAAAACTACAACACTCACAAATTTGCAAAACTCATTAGAAGCTAGAGCATCTAGATATAAGTTTTTCTCATCCTCTAAAGTCGTACTTTCGTAATCCTTTGGAGGAGAAAAACCTATATCTAAGATACGCTCAATATTGGGGTCCAAGACCCGTAAGTGATTAAGCATATGAGTTTTCCAAACATTAAAATTTGTGCCATTACATCTAAACAAGGAATTGTGCACTAAATCCCTAGACGACATCTTTACTCTCTAGGCGGTAAAGCCTAACAAGAGAGACGAGGCTCTGATACCAATTGAAAGAACAAACAAAGCCCGGATGTCGCCTAGAGGGGGGTGAATAGGCGAATAAAACTTTTTCTAATTAGGGGCTTGATAATTGCAGAATAAAACTATGTGTTTAAATAACAAGCCAACAACCTAATATTCTAGGTTCACCTACGTGCACCAACAACTTATGCTAAGCAATTCAAGCAACAAGGTGATAGCAAGATATGAACTTCAAGCACGAAGGCTATCACAATGTAAATTGCATAAGTAAAAAGGCTCGGGTATAGAAATAACCGAGACACGCGGAGACGAGGATGTATTCCGAGTTCCTCCTTGTTAAGGGAGTACGTCTCGTTGGAGGGGTGTGAGCTCGCCACAAGAGGCCTACTCAAGATGCCACAAAGGCCTCACCCTATTCTCCGATAAACCTCACCCAAGGGATTGGTTCACCTTCCACTATCGGAATCCTTCAAGGCGGATTCCGTAGCCCTTTACAACTCTTCTTGGGGCACACACCACAACTCAATTGGGGGCTCCCAAACTCGTGCCGAAGCTTCACAACTCGAAGGCTTCACGGCACCTCCAACCGTCTAGGGTACACAATGCACCCAAGAGGCAACAAGCTCTTGGGAACACAATGCACCCAAGAGTAACAAGCTTCTCAACGTCGATCTTCACGTATCACCGTAGGGAGAGCAACCCGATGCAACAAATGCAAGAGGCAAGAACACACAAAGTGGTCAAGTCCTTCACTCCCAAATTCCAACCAAGCAACAAATGCTTTGGGGGGGAATAGGAGAGGAAGAACAAAGGGGATGAACACAAAGCAACCCCAAATCTAGATCCACAAGGTTCTCCTCACTTAGAAGAGATTTTGATTGGTGGAATGGTAGATCTAGATCTCCTCTCTTGAAACCCTAAATTTGGGCAAGAATCATTGGAGGGGAAGAGAGGAATCAAGCTCACAAAGATTAGAACAAAGGGGAAGAGTAAGAACAAGTGAGCAAGGTGTGTAACCAGGTTTTGGGGGGGAAGGAGGCTTTTTATATCCTCCCCCAAAAACTAGCCGTTGGAGCCCGTCCAGGCCGGAGACTCCAGACCAAGTGACCGGAGACTCCGGTCTGGCCAGACTCGAGAAGGGCCGGAGATTCCGGTCATCGGGGCCGGAGACTCCGGCCAGGCCGGAGACTCCGGGCACCCTCCGGGGATGCTCCGGACACCAAACAGAGCCGCACCACACTGAGGCAAGACAGCCGAGAAATCTGGGGGCCGGAGATTCCGGGTCCCATGGGCCGGAGACTCCGGTGGGCCGGAGACTCGCCCCATCTCCGGGGTACCTCCGGACCCAGTCCAGAGATGCACCACACAAAGTCGATCGGCAGCGAAAAAACAGAGACCGGAGACTCCGGGTCCTTGGGGGCGGAGATTCCGGTGTGACCGGAGACTCCGTGTAACGCCCCAAGATCGGTACTATGCAGATTTTAGCGTTCCAGCCAAATCCGCATAATAACGATCCTAAAGGACGCCCACCAGGCATAACGTGCACGTCGCAACACACACGTTATGCGGGTGGAATTGTGATAACATTACAATAGTTCTCGATGGAACCCACAAAGAACATATATACAACAACGACTCACAGAGTCAAGAACCAAAGATACAATACAAAGATCCAAAATAACAACGGAAGCGGGTAGCGTCCGGCTACGGACAAGAAACAAATTGGACTAAGAGTCCTGAAGATAAACGAAGGCACCATATCCCTGCCCAGGCCAAGCCGGAGGGATTCCCAAGCTAACGTCGTCAGACTTCAAACCTGTTGGCTGCATTGGAATAGCAGCCCCGAAGGGGTCAGTACTATAAAACAGTACTGGCAAGTAATACTCACAAGATATCAAAGCTGGAATTCTGGGGAAAGAGGGTTAGCGACTGAGGCGGCGGCAAGCAGCACTAACAACTTATAGAGACACACTACAACTTTCGTCTAACAGAGACAAGGTAAGAGAGCGCATGAGGAGCCAACTATACTACTCACCAAACAAACCCGCCCTAAAACGACTCCCTCGTATCCTCGACCCACGAGGAAGAAGTCCGGGCACTCAACACGGTTGACAAGTTTTAAAACAGATTATTATTCAAGTAATCTATATTACTAGTCAAGTTATTATCATCATAAGGTGCAAGTTGTCTATGATCTTTTTAGCCAGCGCATTTCACCCAAGTCGTCCATAACCGCGGACACGGCTTTTCGAAAAGATTTCACCCTGCAGGGATGCACCAATGAACCCACACGCATCGAAACTCTCGCTTAGAGGTGTACCGGTGGAGGTTTCGACGCAATACTTCCCTTCAATACAAACAAGTCCAGGGAGCCACCTAGCTAGGACTGATCCATCTTGAGAGTCCGGCCGAAGCTTCGCGGTGGGCCTAACCGTTGCGTGGACGGCTTCGGGAGGGAACACTCATACGATTGCCCCTCCTTCCACACTCGATAAACGAACGTACCGCAAGATCTACGAAACACCCGAACTACTTGTGGCATCCTGGACAAGTTTGAGGATCAGGTAATAGATTGCGGGGAGGCCCATAGAACTCCCACATGTGGTTAGTGCGCTCAGTCTTGGATCAGCGGAAAAGAACTCGGGTCCTAGGCGACACTAGCAGAACAAATCACCACGATTGGCCTTCTGCCGGTGCCTTATCTTTATTAAGGTATTCCCATCGCAACATAAATTAAAGATTACCATTTTAGTTGAGCCTAGCTATCAAATTAACAACAAGACTAGACAAAGAGAACATGACTCAAGCAAAGCACCTAAGCATGCACTACGACTCGCAGGGCCAACAAGGTAAACAAGCAACAGGGGTAATAGGATGTGGGGGTGGTGGCATTTCATGGCTGCAAGGTAAACATGCATATAGGATCGAGACACAAGCATCGTATCATAAGGCTAGCAAGGAACAAAAGATAGGATGAGTAAGAGACAGAAGACAAGCAAAGATAGCAAGGGAGTATCACTTGCCTGCAATCCGGTAGAGGTAGCAGAACCTGTCGTTACTCACATCAACTCATCGGCCTATCCCGAAGAAGCAACGAACACTGGGCAACGGAAAAAGATGCATTTTACTACTATGGCAAAAGAAGCGGCATGTTGATGACATGATGCATGACAAATTAAAGGTTGTCCAATTTTTATTCCCTAACACATGGCAAAGCATTTTAAATGGGATCGGTGCGACATATAGATGCACCAGACAAAACCCATAATTAAAGTTGGATTAATTCGACTAAATGGATAAAGGTGCGAGGTTAATTAATGATGCATGATTTTGTAAGATATCGCATATATATATGGTATAGGGTTAGGGTTGGGGTCGCACATCGGATTCGGCGATCTTCGGATTCGGGACCACCATCTTCGGGTCGTAGTCGAAGTAGTCGTCGTAGTCGAAGTAGTCGTTCCATCCGGAGTCGAAGTAGTCGAGGTAGTCGACGTCGTGGAAGTAGTCGTACTCGGGTCGTCGTCGTGGCGGACCTTGGCGTTCCGGGCTTCGGGGTTCCACGGTGGTCGGGGATCACGGCATCGGAGAACTCGGATTCCGGTCGGGGAAGATCTTGTCGGTCCACGGCACCGGGCTTCACGGCGCTTCACGACAGGAACGGAGGACGGATTCACGACGGGAAGCTTGGATCGGGAAACATCGGGAACGGCTTCACGACGGAAAAACGAGGTGCTTCACGACGGGGACGCGTCGGAAACGGGAACACAACGGGAACGGGAAGCGGCCGTCGGGAACTTGACGGGGACGTGCACGGCACGGCATCGGGAATGAACGGGGAACTTGGTCTTTCGGGCTTCACGACGGGGATCGGGGAACTCATCGGGGAACACGGCAGACGTCATGGAGCAGCACCACTAGAGATAAACAAAAGGATGGCCACACTACATCAGAAGCAGGAGACGCCCGCGAAGCGCTTATCGCGTCCAAACAGAAGAGGCTACATCAAGGAGGAGCTCGGGCATCAGGGAGCACGGGAGGCGACGGCGCGATGACCTCGACGCGGGGAGCAGGGGAGGTCAGGGAGGAGATGGCCGGGCCAGGGAAGGGGAGGCTCGGCCCGGTTGTGGAAGGAGGAAAGGAGGCCGGAGATGAGCAAGGCAGCAGCGGGTGAGGAGCTAGACGATGGGGAAGGAGCGGGGACGGGGAGAGGGCGGCCGGCGGTGGGGCGAGCAGGAGGGGGCCGAGGGGAGGAAGAAGAGAGGAGGCGCGGCGCCGGCGAGCCACGGGTGAGGGAGGGCGGTGACGGAGGAGAGCTGGCGTGGAAGAAAAGGAGCACGGGCTCGGGAGGATGCGGCCGGGGAGAGAAGACGGCGGGGAGAGGGAGAGGAGGAAGGTGAGAGGGAGAGGGAGAGCCAGGCGGAAGGAGCAGAGGAGGCCGGGGATCGGGGCAGGTGCAGGAGATCGAGCCAGGGAGGAGCTCGGGCTGACTCGCGAGCGTGCAGGAGGAGGAAGAAAAAGGGGATCGAGCGGGTGAGAAAAAAAAAGATAAAGAAAAAGAAAAGAAAGGGTGAGAGAGAAAAGGGAGCAGGGACCCGAAAAGAAAGGGAAAGGACCAAAACGGGAGGTGGAAGGGCAGATTTGTGAATCTACGAAAGCAAAGGAGGGTGGCTGCAGGATGCCAGGGGGTGGGAAAAGAAAACAGCCAGGGCAGGATTAGGGTTTGGTCTAGGGTTTGCTTTGTTGGGCTTTTGGGCCAAACAAGCTGGGCTACTCTCTCTCATTTCAAAACATTTATTTTTCTGGCAAAATAATTTGGCAATTATTTTTCGAAAACGGAGACGACTGTCTCGGTAAAAACTTTTCCGACAATGTTAGAAAAATAAAATAGGATTTAATAAAATAATTTTGCGGTCAAAACATGCGATGCGATGATGCTGATGTCATGATGATGCAAAAACAAAAACAAGCAAAATCTAATTTGGGGAAAACCCCGGGCATTACAACCGACACCACTAACAAGGGATCTCGCCCCGAGATCCACGCTACCGTAAGGGAGAAGAAGAGCAAGGTAAACTATCGAATCTTCTCGCACCATGTTGATCTTCTCGACACCACTAACAAGAGGTTCTTGCTCACGTCGATGGCGATGATCATCTGTCGAGATCCTTCCGAAGAACGAACCTATTAGGATAAAAGGTATAGATCGTCCACCCTCGAAGATGCTATGACCGGAAGATAGATAAGAGAGAAGATTTAAATCATAGAGGTAAGAGGGAAATAGAATAGAGGTAAGGAATAAACAAGAGTCCTATTGAGATCTTTTCAAATAACTTTTAGTAAAATAGTTTTGACACTCTACAAACAACGACCATTAGCTAGGGTATCCTACAGGCAGACTGGACCCGCGGGGTATCGAAGAACCAGAGCTCTGATACCACTTTGTAACGCCCCAAGATCGGTACTATGCAGATTTTAGCGTTCCAGCCAAATCCGCATAATAACGATCCTAAAGGACGCCCACCAGGCATAACGTGCACGTCGCAACACACACGTTATGCGGGTGGAATTGTGATAACATTACAATAGTTCTCGATGGAACCCACAAAGAACATATATACAACAACGACTCACAGAGTCAAGAACCAAAGATACAATACAAAGATCCAAAATAACAACGGAAGCGGGTAGCGTCCGGCTACGGACAAGAAACAAATTGGACTAAGAGTCCTGAAGATAAACGAAGGCACCATATCCCTGCCCAGGCCAAGCCGGAGGGATTCCCAAGCTAACGTCGTCAGACTTCAAACCTGTTGGCTGCATTGGAATAGCAGCCCCGAAGGGGTCAGTACTATAAAACAGTACTGGCAAGTAATACTCACAAGATATCAAAGCTGGAATTCTGGGGAAAGAGGGTTAGCGACTGAGGCGGCGGCAAGCAGCACTAACAACTTATAGAGACACACTACAACTTTCGTCTAACAGAGACAAGGTAAGAGAGCGCATGAGGAGCCAACTATACTACTCACCAAACAAACCCGCCCTAAAACGACTCCCTCGTATCCTCGACCCACGAGGAAGAAGTCCGGGCACTCACACGGTTGACAAGTTTTAAAACAGATTATTATTCAAGTAATCTATCTTACTAGTCAAGTTATTATCATCATAAGGTGCAAGTTGTCTATGATCTTTTTAGCCAGCGCATTTCACCAAGTCGTCCATAACCGCGGACACGGCTTTTCGAAAAGATTTCACCCTGCAGGGATGCACCAATGAACCCACACGCATCGAAACTCTCGCTTAGAGGTGTACCGGTGGAGGTTTCGACGCAATACTTCCCTTCAATACAAACAAGTCCAGGGAGCCACCTAGCTAGGACTGATCCACCTTGAGAGTCCGGCCGAAGCTTCGCGGTGGGCCTAACCGTTGCGTGGACGGCTTCGGGAGGGAACACTCATACGATTGCCCCTCCTTCCACACTCGATAAACGAACGTACCGCAAGATCTACGAAACACCCGAACTACTTGTGGCATCCTGGACAAGTTTGAGGATCAGGTAATAGATTGCGGGGAGGCCCATAGAACTCCCACATGTGGTTAGTGCGCTCAGTCTTGGATCAGCGGAAAAGAACTCGGGTCCTAGGCGACACTAGCAGAACAAATCACCACGATTGGCCTTCTGCCGGTGCCTTATCTTTATTAAGGTATTCCCATCGCAACATAAATTAAAGATTACCATTTTAGTTGAGCCTAGCTATCAAATTAACAACAAGACTAGACAAAGAGAACATGACTCAAGCAAAGCACCTAAGCATGCACTACGACTCGCAGGGCCAACAAGGTAAACAAGCAACAGGGGTAATAGGATGTGGGGGTGGTGGCATATCATGGCTGCAAGGGAAACATGCATATAGGATCGAGACACAAGCATCGTATCATAAGGCTAGCAAGGAACAAAAGATAGGATGAGTAAGAGACAGAAGACAAGCAAAGATAGCAAGGGAGTATCACTTGCCTGCAATCCGGTAGAGGTTAGCAGAACCTGTCGTTACTCACATCAACTCATCGGCCTATCCCGAAGAAGCAACGAACACTGGGCAACGGAAAAAGATGCATTTTACTACTATGGCAAAAGAAGCGGCATGTTGATGACATGATGCATGACAATTAAAGGTTGTCCAAATTGTATTCCCTAACACATGGCAAAGCATTTTAAATGGGATCGGTGCGACATATAGATGCACCAGACAAAACCCATAATTAAAGTTGGATTAATTCGACTAAATGGATAAAGGTGCGATGTTGATTACTGATGCATGATTTTATAAGATACGGATATATAGTATAGGGTTAGGGTTGGGGTCGCACATCGGATTCGGCGATCTTCGGATTCGGGACCACCATCTTCGGGTCGTAGTCGAAGTAGTCGTCGTAGTCGAAGTAGTCGTTCCATCCGGAGTCGAAGTAGTCGAGGTAGTCGACGTCGTGGAAGTAGTCGTACTCGGGTCGTCGTCGTGGCGGACCTTGGCGTTCCGGGCTTCGGGGTTCCACGGTGGTCGGGGATCACGGCATCGGAGAACTCGGATTCCGGTCGGGGAAGATCTTGTCGGTCCACGGCACCGGGCTTCACGGCGCTTCACGACAGGAACGGAGGACGGATTCACGACGGGAAGCTTGGATCGGGAAACATCGGGAACGGCTTCACGACGGAAAAACGAGGTGCTTCACGACGGGGAACGCGTCGGAAACGGGAACACAACGGGAACGGGAAGCGGCCGTCGGGAACTTGACGGGGACGTGCACGGCACGGCATCGGGAACGAACGGGGAACTTGGTCTTTCGGGCTTCACGACGGGGATCGGGGAACTCATCGGGGAACACGGCAGACGTCATGGAGCAGCACCACTAGAGATAAACAAAAGGATGGCCACACTACATCAGAAGCAGGAGACGCCCGCGAAGCGCTTATCGCGTCCAAACAGAAGAGGCTACATCAAGGAGGAGCTCGGGCATCAGGGAGCACGGGAGGCGACGGCGCGATGACCTCGACGCGGGGAGCAGGGGAGGTCAGGGAGGAGATGGCCGGGCCAGGGAAGGGGAGGCTCGGCCCGGTTGTGGAAGGAGGAAAGGAGGCCGGAGATGAGCAAGGCAGCAGCGGGTGAGGAGCTAGACGATGGGGAAGGAGCGGGGACGGGGAGAGGGCGGCCGGCGGTGGGGCGAGCAGGAGGGGGCCGAGGGGAGGAAGAAGAGAGGAGGCGCGGCGCCGGCGAGCCACGGGTGAGGGAGGGCGGTGACGGAGGAGAGCTGGCGTGGAAGAAAAGGAGCACGGGCTCGGGAGGATGCGGCCGGGGAGAGAAGACGGCGGGGAGAGGGAGAGGAGGAAGGTGAGAGGGAGAGGGAGAGCCAGGCGGAAGGAGCAGAGGAGGCCGGGGATCGGGGCAGGTGCAGGAGATCGAGCCAGGGAGGAGCTCGGGCTGACTCGCGAGCGTGCAGGAGGAGGAAGAAAAAGGGGATCGAGCGGGTGAGAAAAAAAAAGATAAAGAAAAAGAAAAGAAAGGGTGAGAGAGAAAAGGGAGCAGGGACCCGAAAGAAAGGGAAAGGACCAAAACGGGAGGTGGAAGGGCAGATTTGTGAATCTACGAAAGCAAAGGAGGGTGGCTGCAAGATGCCAGGGGGTGGGAAAGGAAAAAGCCAGGGCAGGATTAGGGTTTGGTGGCTAGGGTTTGCTTTGTTGGGCTTTTGGGCCAAACAAGCTGGGCTACTCTCTCGCTCATATCAAAACATTTATTTTTCTGGCAAAATAATTTGGCAATTATTTTTCGAAAACGGAGACGACTGTCTCGGTAAAAACTTTTCCGACAATGTTAGAAAAATAAAATAGGATTTAATAAAAATAATTTTGCGGTCAAAACATGCGATGCGATGATGCTGATGTCATGATGATGCAAAAACAAAAACAAGCAAAAATCTAATTTGGGGAAAAACCCCGGGCATTACACTCCGGACCCTCTCCGGGGTAGATCCAGACAGAGAAAACCAGAACTGGCATAACTTTTGCAAATGAAGTCCGAATCGAGTGAATCCAATTTTGTTGGAAAGAGGACGACAAGAGTTTACCCTACAAAAACTGAAAATATGAAAACAAGCAAAGGAGATTGTGCGGAGGGTTGGAAGGGTGAAACCTTCCACACGGAAGAACCGGCAAAATCTCCAAAACCGAAAATGCAAAATAAGACGCATATGAAAACGGTTTTCGGTGAACTTAGCCTTGTCATGACAAGCACGACAAGCACCAAGACCACACTACGATAAGAGCCAAATAAGAACCAATAAAGATGATTGTAAGGATGCAAGGATGCAAAGGTTTGAGCTCTCCACGAACGATACGATCACGATACTCGGTCGAGAGCCCCTCTTGATAGTACGGCTATCTATCCTATAACCCGGTCTCTCAACTAACATCATGAGACCGGTAAAATAAAATCCCTATCAAGATCATACCTTGCCCTTGCGCATTAATCCACTTGAGGTCGATGGAGACGATCTTTATCTCCTCAAGGCGAACCATCTTCTTGATTGCGCTTCGCTTGGTGAAGATTCACATGTGGCTCCCCCATACACCAAGAAAGGGGAAGCACCACTTCGGCATATCTTCACTTGGCCTTTATCTTGATGACGAACACCTTGATCTCCTTCCCTTAACCTTGACTCCAACACATGGAGAACAAGCAAGACCTTGACTCCAACACATGGAGACAAGCAAGCTAATGGACACCTACAAATATAGCTCAATGCAAATATTAGTCCATAAAGATTATCATTAATTACCAAAACCATGCATGGGGGCAACCATGCACTTTCAAAAGGCGGATTAGCTCATAGATAACATTAACCTAATTGATATGGCAGCTAAAGGTTGCATAATCAACTTGTGATAAAGGTTCATTTCCTCGAGGGTGATTCGAGGGAGTGCCTTTGGTGGAGATGAGTGGTTTGGCTACAAGTAGGTTTGCCGAGAACCGAAGATGAAATGTTACCCTCTTATCCCCTTTATGAAAAATATTCTGAATAGATGATGTCTGGTGTCTTTTTGTATCTTTTAAATGAAAATCTAGCTTTATGCAAAATAGCTACATTATTCAGCTTTAGAGCCTCCGTCAGCATTGGGCCTATATCGCCCTACTAAACTTGCGAGTACATCGTACTCAGTCTCTCTTTGCTTCCTTTATATTTGTATTTCAGAGGAGGACGACACCGAGCAGCTAGGTGGGTTCTTCGTGGACATCGACTAGTAGTCCGGGGTTCCCAGGTGGCAGCTTGGGACCGTGGAACAAGCTGGCTGGGATCTTTTATTTGTAGGCCTCTTAGGCCATATATTTGCATCTTGTTGTTAGACAACACTACCCGCTTCCGCTTAATGTATTGATGGATCTGTGATCCTTTTGTGTGCAATATTTGTATCTTCTCTTATATGAGTTGCTATATGCTTTTGTGTCGTAGAGTCTGCAATGTGCCAGTTGTTCCACAAGTCTCGGTCTCTTTACTATACGTGAAAGCGATGTCTGAGCTTATGGCATGATTGAGGTATTGTGTGCCGATGATCCATTCTGAGCACACCTGCCAATGAGTTTTGGCCTGGGATTGGTAAACCCAACCCTCGATTGTGTAGCATGACCGGTTACACAACATTTCACTGTATAGTTCTGGGGTCGGGGCGCAACAGTCCGCGATTCGGTTGGTTTCGTGCCGACATTGACCCCATTACAGATGACTTCACAAATCCTATTCAGAATGAAGGTAGACTGAATAGGAGCCCATATCATGTTGATGCTATTATTATGAGGTATGAGGTACATATCCGGCGCCGATAGGTATCAAAACGGTTGATGTTGAGCCACGCCTGGTCGATGCCTAGAAGCAAAAAAAATCGGCGAGATAGACCGGATCTAGCTCCGACGAGATGGCCATGGAGCTTACTAGACGCGTGGTTGCGGAATCGGTGATGCGTATCGGGACAGTGCAGTCCTTCTTGTAACTTATCTCGAACAGTGCATTCATTGTAACTTGTCTCGGACAACTCTCTGTCTTGCTAACCCCGGTGACTTGCCCGCACACCGATCGTACGATGCCGCACACCTCAAATTAATCTGACCAACATTGTCCCTCCTGCCAGGCACCGTTTTATGACTGTTGCATGCACTTTTTTTAACAGGAAAAGGAAAATTTATTCAGGGAACAGTAGCATAGTACAAGTTACAAACACACCCAAAAGAAAACTGGAAATGAAACACAAGTCCCTGAACTTTTGCAGGTAGGACCTCAGAAAGAGAAACTGAAACGCCATCGGGTCCATAGTCTCCGCTCGGTTTGCGCCTCGCCGTCGGCGGGGACAGCGCCACTTGGGATGACAAAGCTGCCATGGCAGCAGCCATGGTCACCGACCAGATACCGATCTACCTCCCCTTAGGCTTGTAGCAGGGAGGAATTGGGTAGGCCGCCTTTCGACCAGAAGAATCGGCGATGAAATTGAAGAGATCGCCCATCTATCACCTCCAAGTGGGCGGCGTAGCTTCTCCGACCAGAAGACCGCCCTTCTACCACCTTGAAGTGAGCGGCGTCGCTCCTCTGACCAGATCGCCGAAGATGAACTCCTCCCCGATTGACGGATCTGAGAGCTCCAACCAGCCATCTTGCTGCGCTCACTACCATGGTGACCAACAGCAGAACAAGCAAGGCACGGCCCGATCTGCAACTCAGGGAAATGGACGAGCTTCTTATTGAAGCTGCTGCCGCCCGAATCCAGCACCTGCGGCACCGTCCACCAAGGACGACGGCCGGCAGAACCGACGGACGAGGCGCCGACGCTGCTCGTGAGCGCCAGGAGCCAACAGCAACACGGCATCACACCCCATGGAGCTGCAGATCCGATCCTCCCGCCCTCCTTTCCGCAACCTCTATGGTACAGACGAACAAGAACACCAGATCGAGGAACTCCACCAAACGCCTTATTTCCGGAGTACACGGTGCAGCTGCGAATCTCCGTCTCCCACTCCAACCACCGGAGCTCTTGTACGAAGAACACAGCTACCAGGTAGCACCAGATCCGGCGGAGATCTGGCGTCCTCCTACCAACGAGCATCACGCCCAAACACGGCATCAAGCCAGACACAGAAACTAGACTACACTGTACAAACCAGCCGCTCCACTCGACCACACTCCATGCGGCAGCACCGCCGGAGGAGATAGAGCAAGGCGTTGGACCACGTTGGTCGACTCTCAACGAGAGGAGGCTTGAAGAGAGAGAAAGAAGGGCACGAGATGCCCTTCCCCTTCTTGTTCTTGATGGCCCAACCTCCGGCGTCAAAGTGACGAACAGTTTATTGAGTCGCGCTAGCGAATTTGCGGCTATTGAATCCGTTCTCCATGGATTTTGTGTGTTTGGCGCCCAAATAACTACCGAGGGGGTTATTGGAGCGCAGCTCGATATGTTTTTTTCATGCCAATATGTATCTCATTTATAAAATAAAGATCAGGTTACAAGGCACGTGTACACACCGACCTTAAAGAACTGAAATGATAAGATAAACGTATACAGATTACCAACGCCTCGTTTGACACCACCGAAGCGATCACCAAAGGGACATAAGACATATCACCTCTTCAACCAAGCACGACGCGGCTCCATCGCTAATCTGCAGTTTTACGAACCCCAGAATAGTTTGTCAGAAGCAAAACCATTATCGTTGAAAAAATCAGACCGGAGTAACATGTCCCCAGACACTCCATTGAGCTCCAGAACTGAAACCCCCACAGGATTACGACGTCGAAAAAGGAAACCAAAACTGTCAGCCTCCAACCACAAGCCCAGCATAGATTACACCATCTTCCAGTTGTCACATGCGCATACATCATCTACGCGTACTCCTGGACGACACATCCTCCCTGCTCCACCATGACGTCGGAGACAACGCCGTAGCAACAGGGACAAAGCAGAAGGAGAGACACACCTGATGGGGTCGCCACCGCCGCCTCGCTGACACCATCCATAAACCCTAAAGCCGCCAATCTGAGGGGTTCAGCATGCACACGATGTCATTAACTCCGAGACACTGCCATGAAGACACCGCCGGTCGGTGTGCGAGTGGAGCTAAAACAGATTTATTCGTCCGGACGCCGCTCCCACCACCCTATCGACGTACCACGACCTGCAATACCAAACGCTAACTACAGAGCGGAGGAACCGGATCCCCCCTCCCGCCGCTGGAGCAGTAGGCGAAGGGAGAGGGGACCTGTACAATCGACGAAAAAACCAATTGCCTTCCTAATCAACTTTCTCTGACGGCTAGATCACAGAGCGAACGGGGTACGCCAGACACGTATATATTCGTACACGTGCGATATGTTTTATGTACCAATCCGAATATACATAATAAAGCTCCTGTATTTAGTGCAAAAAAAAAAGAATATACACAATAAAACTCCTGTACCGCAAGTATTTGTATCATCTCCCACCAAAAAAAAAGTATTTGTATCATCGATACTACTACTTTTTTTTTTCCTTCGAGAAAGGTTTTTTCTTTCTGCTAGAAAATACGATACGAAAAACAGCGGCCGTACCCATCCAGGGCAAATCCACAAAAATAACCTTCCGTGGAAAGTTCAGCACAAAATGAACCGGATCTGAAAGTATTTCATGAATTGACCCTTTTGCACGACGCCCGCCCACATGGAGTCATGGTCCTTCGGCACGGCGCCCTGCCGCTCGGAGCCGTGGTATTTTCTGACCTGGCGCTTTTCGGGCCCACGCGGGGACGCACGACGCCCTGGTACTCGGCGCCGTGCTGAAGAACCACGACGCCCCTCCTCTCGGCGCCGTGCTCTCCTCGTCCTTAGCAGAATTTTCAAACAAATACCATAGCGCCGGCGAGCAAGGCGCTACGAAAGGAACCATAGCGCCGGCGAGCAAGGCGCTACGAAAGGAACCATAGCGCCTGGGTGCATGGCGCTACGAATCAGGACCATGTTTTCCAGTCGTTTAGGCGCCTTATGCCATGCATCTTAACTTGGCTAATTTTTTTCAAATTGACAAAACATGCAACAGTATCAAACAAGTTGACAACATACAGCAATATTAAAAAATTGATATTTTGGTAGGACATCACAAAGTTCCGCAACACTAAGTGCACATAAATAGAAGTTTAACACATCACAAGTTTCGCAACACGTTCAACACATAAATACTTCCACACATGACATATTCCACCCACTGCCCTCATTTCCTTCCCCTTATTCTCCTCCTCGTTGGCACTGGTTCCTCCATCTCCTCCGAGTCCTCATCGATAACAGCTTGTCTGCGGCGACGTGGTTTAAGGTGACGATATCTCGCCTTCTGCTCTGGAGTCCAACGTGAAAAATGCTTCCTCGGCTTGAGGTTGAAGTCGCGCTGCTGAATAGGTTGTGCTGCATCTTCATGTTCCTGCCCCTGACTTTGAACTTCGGCCTAAAATTGCATTGGTTAGTACAAAATCTTGTTGACAAAAAATATGGGTGCGAATAATGGCATACCCGACGTAAGAAGTCCTCCACCTCGTCATCCTCCTCCTCGTTGACCTCGTCGTCGAGCTCATCCTCAAGCTCCATATCAACCTCATCCTCGATATCGGGATTCTGTTGGCTCGAAACTTCTTCATGAGTATACTTTGAAGCGAACCTCGACTGACTAGGCACCGCGTCATCCATGGAACGACAACCAAGGATAGCTACCAGACAGCGTAAACGATCAATGCTACGCTGTCAAATTTCAAAATCACTATGTCAAAATCACTATGTTAACATATATCCAGGTAAAGAAAATGGAGCTCGAAAAAAGAAATGATGTCTCAATCATACAATGGCATGGACATTAATTACCTTTCCCTCCTCCGACATAAGCCGCCCACGGTGATTTTGATGATAATGCCCCTGGTTAAGCTCCATCCTATAAATTCCAAATTTGTATTTGATGTCAAACCAAAAATGCAAAATACAGTAGCAAAAACTACTACTACTGATGCTAAAACACAACATATTATCATGAGAAATTATGCTAACACACAATATATACTCACTGGTTAATCAGATTACCCCTACAAGGACAAGATCAAAATAACAGATCCTACCAACTCTAACAATGCTTTCAGACCCCTACAAGCACTAGATTGATTAATGGATCGGATTCTGGTGCTCTGCTCTGTCCTGTCGTGAGATCAAATAAGATAGTATTACTAGATACTACACACTGGTACTTCCGGCAACCTCCGGCGCGGCTATCTAACGATAGATTCTGTATAGATGTGTAATGAGAAGCTTCAGAGAGGGGATTAGACCTGAGGTTGGGGCTGCTGGCCAGCTCTTCAATGCAGCGGCAGCAGCTCGGTGAAGCCCACGGTTGAGAGGAGTAGCATCACCTCGGCGGAGGCGGCAGAAGGGTCGGTGGCCAGCAGACGTCCGTGTCCTGGATGCCTATTGGAACAGGGGCGGCGGCCGCCGAGTTCCATGGCCGGAACGGCCGAGCTCAACGAGGGGAGCGACCAGGGGAGATGCGGTGAGGACCGGGCCGCTGTGGTGAGAACCGGTGAAGAGAGGGACGGAGAGGAGGAGGAGGGAGGCAAGGATGGGGCCAGAGGGGAGAGAGGCGGCGGCGGCGGCTCGAAATCGAGCGTGATGTGAGAGAATGGGGTGGCCCCTTGTCCCCTCGAGCTGTTAACCTTAAAATCCATGACGCCGAGAACCGGGGCGTCGTGGTTCTTCAGCACGGCGCCGAGTGCCAGGGCGTCGTGCGTCCCCGCGTGGGCCCGAAAAGCGCCAGGTCAGAAAATACCACGGCTCCGAGCGGCAGGGCGCCGTGCCGAAGGACCATGACTCCATGTGGGCGGGCGTCGTGCAAAAGGGTCAATTCGTGAAATACTTTCAGATCCGGTTCATTTTGTGCTGAACTTTCCACAAAAGGTTATTTTTGTGGATTTTCACCGTGATAATACCGTGTGCCAGATCAAAAAATATCCACCGGCCACCGCAACGGATAAGAACGGCCCTCTGAGAAGATCCAAGCAGCGCACTATAATATCATCGTCGCCGTACCTATCCATTCACACTCCACAAGCCCACACAGCAGACAGCACGACTGAGAAAGAAACCATACTGCAATGGAGGTAGTGAGAGGCAGCGGCAGCAACGGTGGGAAGCTGAACCCGTGGGCGGAGCCTTTCGTGCCGACGGGGAGCTGGTGCCGCCCCGTGGAGGTGGTGGCGGAGGTGGAGGACTTCTCCCCTGACTGGTGGCGCCTCGTCGCCTCCTCCCCGTCCTTCCGCGACCGCTGGGTGCGCGACTACGGCGATCTGGGCCTCCTCGACGCCGCCGACGACGGCCCCGACGACGACAAGGACCTCTTCTTCTCACCTCCGCGGATGCACCTTGGTACGTGTTGTCAATGTCACCCACCCCAGATCTAATCCTCTTTACACGTCTTTCTTTGATTGGCCTTCCTCATACATACCGTGGTTTGGAGCAGATGGGGAGGAGAGGAAGGAAGAAGTGGCCGGCAAGAAAGGCGGAGTAGGCGAGGTGGTGCCTTGGGGGATCGAGAAGTGGTGGCGGGCGCACGTCACGGTGCCGGAGGTGCCCAAGTACGCGGAGAAGGCGCCTAAGAAGGTCGTCGCCGGCGGTCCCCGGTTCAGCCCCAGGACTATCCAGCAGCCTCGTTGAAGCGACCAACCTCGACGACGCCCTGCATCCATCCTCCACCTAGCTTGGCGTAGAAAAGAAATGAAAAACAAAGTGTTTCTGTTGAGCTCTTGTGCTCCTAATTTAGCTTTGCTTAATCTTGTCGTGTCGTTCTAGTTTCGAGTTTTTAGCTCAAGATCCGCTGCTGTGTACAGGTGTCTGTAAATGATAATAAGATGCAATGAGACCTTCCTTTGCAAGTGCAGACTGGTGTGAGAAGATATTTATCGAAGGGTGATGGATATGAAATTGTAAACTGAGAAATAACAAATGCTAAATTGACGAAAAGATAGAACCGTCTACTTTCATCAGAAACATTCATAGGGATGCAAGCAAACGCGTCTAAAACGGTGATTACCTAAACGTAAATGCTGGAGAGTAACAGCAGAGTCGATTTTTTTAGAAAAAAGAGCGTATATTATATTAACATCGCGGAGATATCAGTTACATCTAGCCTCTGCAATAACGCACTACGCTAGCGACATTACGGATGCACACAGTCAAAAAAAAGAATTATAAAAAAGAAAAGTCCCGCTACAGTGATCTATTTCTTGAAATAGCATTACTAATACCACCAAGACAGTACCAGAAGTTCAGCTTCTTCAAAAGCGACACCTCCAAGAAGGTAACAGTGCACAAGCGCCGTCGTCGCACAACCAATTAAGGGAAGACCTTGGATTTTCACCCTGAAAAGTAAGACTTTGAACTTCTCCTGTACAGCCGTCCCCACTCGCATGCTGCTGCTCCAAGTGACAAATCACCAAGCCAATTTCTCATCGCCACGAAGACTTGAACCATCATTGCTAAAACTCATATCTCGGCTTCCATAACATTCTCCGCCAGCACCACGGAACGAGAACGTGCCCCATGATATTAACAGCCAGCAGAGCTTCGAAGCGCTCCCCTCTGAAACCAAACGTTCAGAGAAAAACATGGATACGCACGACCGAATACCACCCGATCCAGCAATCTCCAGGCATGAATCGCCCAATGGAGCGCCGTCAGAGCCTTCCGGAACACGACACTTCCACCAGATCGATGGGAACATCAGACAGATCTTCATCTTGGTGTGAGAGAAATCCTAGAACCTCCACCATTATTCAATCCAAGCCAGCAGCCCCCACGCGTGTAGCGCCCCGACCCCTGAACTATACAGTGAAACGTTGTGTAACCGGTCATGCTACACAATCGAGGGTTACTGGGTTTACCAATCCCAGGCCAAAACTCATTGACAGGTGTGCTCGGAATGGATCATCGGCACACAACACCTCGATCATGCCATAAGCTTAGACACCGCTTTCACGTATAGTAAAGAGACCGAGACTTGTGGAACAAACTGGCACATTGCAGACTCTACGACACCAAACTCATATAGCAACTCATATATGAGAAAGATACAAATATAAAAACATCAAAAGGTCACAGACCATCAATTCAACAAGCGGAAGCGAAGTAGCGTTGTCTAATACAACAAGAAGCAAATTATGGCCTAAGAGGCCTACAGATAAATATCTCCCAAGCCAGCTTGTTCCACGGTCCCAAGCTGCCACCTGGGAACCCCAGACTAGTAGTCGGCGTCAACGAAGAACCCACCTAGCTGCTCGGTGTCGTCCTCCTCTGAAATACAAATATAAAGGCAGCAAAGAGAGACTGAGTACGATGTACTCGCAAGTTTAGTAGGGCGATATAGGCCCAATGACTGACGGAGGCTCTAAAGCTTTATATGTATTTCTTTTGCATAAAGCTAATTTTCATAAACGACACATGGCATTCGTTTACTCAGAATAGTTTTATAAAAGGGGGTAAGAGAGTAATCTTTTCCTCTTCGGTTCTCGGCGAACCAACTTGTAGCCAAACCCCACTCATTTCCACCAAGGCACCCCCTCGAATCACCCTCGAGGAAGTGAACCTTTACCACACGTTGGTTATGCAACCTTTAGCTGCCATATCAATTAGATTAAGGTTCTCTATAATCTTATCGTCTATTCCCAAGTCGTCCATAACCGCGGACACGGCTTTTCGAAAAGATTAACCCTGCAGGGGTGTACTAATTTACCCATTGGTACCGTCCGGCTCACCTAAGTGGCCCTCTTCCGGGGAAGGCTGGCAAGCGGGCGCGGTTAAACCTTTACCTCGTGTGAGACTATCCAAGAGTCATCAGTGGCCACAGGGCAAGTTTACCCAGCCTATTTCAGCCCCTGCCCCATCGCCACGTCCTAAACACAAATCCTCATCAACATCATTCTTTCCATTCACACGCAAATGGAAAACCGAACTAGAGTACCCTTAGATACGTCCGCACAAGTTATTCAGTTAGTAAGGCGCCCATACACCCGCCAATGGCAGCACGCTAGTCTTGGTTCAAGAGGTAAAGAACTCGCACCTAGGGGCTAGAGTGAGGCAAAACACCATCCCCGATGGCAACTCACCCAAGCCGTCTTAGCATTTTAATTAAGCACCCCACATACCCACCATGTCCGAGATATTCCATCAACATCAACAATTATGGAAGTAAACAACGGACATAACTATTATTTAACTAAGCATGGCTAAGCATAGCTAAGCATATAAAACCAACAACTAGATTATTGTCTCAGGCCAACACATCATCTCTAGGGTTCATAGGTAAGGATACATGTGATTGGCTCGGGGAAAAACATGCATTCATAGGATTCTCTACAATTTGATCGAAGAGACATTTGAACCGCATGCAATATTATGGTGGATAAAATAAGTTGATAAAAACATAGGATGCTAGATGCAAAGAAGGTTAGGTTATCTCTTGCCTTGTTGCCCGGGCGTGTAGTAAGGCTCTTCGGGGTAGGAGAGGGAACCCTCGACTCCGGAATCTATCGATACCCAAAAGAAAATACGAAGAACCAAATAAATCACAAGAACACAAGGTGCAATGCTCAATCACATGATGACATGACAAGTTGATGCATTGATATTATCATTTAATTTATTTAACAATTAAATGGAGTTCCAAATAATTAGTGCAATTATTTGGACACAACTCCATATTTATCTTAGTGACCACAATATTTATAAATTATTAAAATATTAGAGAAGTGGCTCAATATGCATGAACATGACATGAAATGGGTAGGGTTTGTCATTCCGATCATTTTGGTACTTTGTTTGTAATTTTTGGAGCACCGATGAATAAATAGCAATTTAAATAAATAAAAGAATTTAATTCGTTTTAAACAAATTATGAATAACATCAAATAAGAATTTGTGATCATGATGTGATAAGTGCATGGTTGGATAGCATTTGACATGTTGATCACATTGCTATTTTATTCGTAATTTTTGGATCAATATTTAATAAGTTATGAATTTCTCAAAATCAGTATTATTTAGCCCATTTTAGGAATTCTTGAATAAACAGAAAAAATATGGTTTCAAAATAATGTCACAATGATTTCATATTGTAGGGTTTGTTTTCCTGATCAAAATGGTATTTGATTTGCTAAAATTGGAGCAATATTTGAAAAGTTATGAATTATTTTATTTTCAAAATTTTAACAGATTTTACTGTTGGGCCGGCCCACAGGTCGGCCCAGGCCAGTTTGCAGGCCGGGTCGGTGGCAGAGGCGGCCGGCCTCAGAGCCGGCCCAGACCGGGGCCAGACCGGGGCAGCGCCTGAGGCTGCCGGCCTCGAGGCCGGCCCAGGCCGGGGGCACGGCCGGTCGAGCAAGCTCGAGTGGCCGGTCAAACGCCACGACCGGCGTGGCCGGGGCGGTGACCACGCGCGGCCAACGGCGAGCGCGCATAGTCCAGGCGCAGACACGCACGCGCAGGGACGGGAGGGGCGGCAAAGCACGCAGCGCATCACGGGGACGTCGGTGGCGACGCCACGGACCTACGGGTCGCCGGGAGGTGCCCCGACGACGAGCTACATCGGCGGCAACGGGTCGACCATCGGCACTAGGGGTGACCAGAGGGAGAGGGAGAGAAAGGAGGGGTCCCGGAGAACGGGGTGCTCACCCTGAGCATGAATCCGCGGACGGCGCGGCGTGGGGAGGACGGACGGTGGTGATGCGTGCTGGGGCGGCGGCGGTCGGGTGCGGAGGGGAAAAATCGGTCGGCGCCGTCGATTGTGGTCCTCCCGCGACGATTCCTCACGCGGGGAGGACGAGGACGAAGCGGCGCAGCCAATGGATGGACTCGATCTGGATGGGGGCGACTCAATCGACGCCGGCGTGCTCGGCATGGTCGCGGCCATGGCGGGGGAGAGAACAGGAGAGAGCCAGGGGAGGAGCAGGTGGGGGGGAAGCGGAGAGAGAGAGGCCGGGCAGGCACGGTGCCCTCCTTTCGTTCACGCGGGAGCAGGCAGCGAGTGGGGCAGGGCGGGGAGAGCGGCCGGCATCGGGCGGCATGGCCACGGCATGGCGCCAGTGGCCATGGTCGGCCCTGTGGAGGAGAAAGAAAGTTCGCGAAAACCCCCCTAGCCTAATTTAAATAACTACCAAAAGGTCCAGAGACATTTTTAGGGATTTAAATATGGCACCTAAACTATTTTTATAAAGTTTGCAAAAATTCAAGTGGCCTCCCCTTGACCTTTAGGAGCTCCACAAAAATTGGTGTGGCAGAATAAAATGTCTTGCACCACATTTGTTCATAGGGTTTAGTTATAGTCATTTTTGATAATTTCCAAAATAGATTTATTTGGAGCATTTAAACATTTCAATAAATTATGAAAATATTTATGGAGGCTCATATTATAATAATGAAGCACCCCATATTTTTGTTTTGAATTTTGGGGAAGTTTAACTTGGTTCCAAAATATAAGTTGAATTGAACCAAATTGAATTCTCAATTTTATTTTGTTGCTTGTTAATGATTTAGCCTTTGGCAATTATTTTATAAAATATATCCTTGAGTTTCCTGAACAATTTGGAGACTCAAGAATAATGTATTTTGCCAACTTGAGCTTTGCATTTGATTTGGCCATTGTGGGCAATGCATTTAGTTTGGAAGTTTGAAGATGGGTTTTGGCTTCCTTTGTTTTAATTTTACAAGTGTTGCTTTATTTTTTATCATCGATTTTAAATGGATGCCATGATGCAATGCAAAACAAAAGTGAAAATTTGGCCCATATTTTAGGGTACTAATCTGGGGTTGTTACAATTCTACCCCCCTTACAGGAATCTCGTCCCGAGATTCTAGAGTAGAAGTAGAGATGAGGAGAATATGACAATACGTATCTTCCTCTTTGCAGAGATTGGGCTAACTAACAAGACATGCCAAAATAGCAGAAGGAAAGAAGGTAGATTAAGGTGACAGACAAAGAGGAACTTTGCCCACAACCATAAGCCAATTAGGAAAAAGGAACGATTTGACCAAACAAAGGTCGATTCGAGTATAGGACCACCGATCAATTGTTCAGTCTCCTTTTCCAAGATCAAAACATCACTTCAAACTACCATGAGGTGTAGATCGTACAAACTTGGAGCACTGCAAGGAGAAATGACATCTTCCGGACTCCACGCCTTTGATACACGAGAGATTTCGGGCCCTAACTGAACTGAAGGATTCACACACTGTCCGTGTGATGGGGAAAAGCTTTGGGTTCACCTAGGAAGGGAAAATATAGCATTGATCCACATGATCCTCATCTGGTTAGGGAGGTAAAACCTCGTACACGAGATATTGCCACGATACAAGGAGTAGGAGGATCGACCGAAAGATATTTAGCAACTCCGTGGTGATGTTCTCCTTGAGGTTCTAGATATCGCACTCCGGCTTCCGAAATAGCCTTCATTCAATCCTCAAGCGAAAGTCGTACTTGAGATGGAGAAAAGACCATACGGAAAAACTACCAGGGTAAATTACACATTACCCTCAGGGATAGTGGTTGAGGTTAAAGATTTGAGAGATTTCGTCTATAGGCATTCCGGTGAGGTGAATGAGCCACAACATCGGACTTGTCAGGGTTGCTAGTAGGCTTAGGTCATGCTCTTGATAAACTCCAAGCATCACTTTGGCTTGAGATTCAGATTTGGTTAGGTGTGAGGATGATTCAGACTTGACAAGTCCGAGGAAGGGAGCTGCAAGGTAGGGCAACTAGATTCCCAAGACAAGGGCTATAGTGCCAAGCTCCAAAACACAAGGTAGATTGGGGGTTCCATTGGTTCATGATTACGAAAAGGGAATTGAACCAGCCTGTACTCCAATCACTGAAGCACAACTGAGTCCTGATTGGGAAACCCCGGTAGGATACTGAGATTTGGCAACTTCCTTTTATTCAAGAACAAGACGGACAGTGGCACACATGACGTATTTAGAGAACTGGAGGCATCAACCTACCATCTCAACAACAATCCGCACATGCATGACCAACTTGTGATTTAACCCGAGGAGGCGGAGTGAACTCCACGAGGATCCACAACGACAAAGTCACTGGTTGCGAGAGAAAACTTACTCTTCAAGGAAAAGATGTGGTCTTGGGAGTTTCGAAATGAATCTAACTCGTTGACCGAAGGGTGCACCTAGACGAATGGACTTGGCAGCTCCGACAACTCAGCTCGAGGATAAGATCACCAGTCAGGCTAGGAGTGCCATCAGAGTCTTTGGATTTCAAAGCAATAGCATTTGCTAAGAATTTCGGATTATCACCACGGTATTCATCCTCAATACTCTCGAGCCCGAGTAGCTCGGAGGTAGATAGATAAGGAGGGGTGAGAGCATCACTTCATCAGGTTCGTCATGAGACTAAGCACGACCTCTTGATATAAAAGAGTGTGACACTCCAAGGTGGAACGGAACAAAAGCTAGACAAGCTCTTACTCCGCGAATCACAATCCTTTGACCTGGTCCGAGAAATGGACAAGGTACCGGAGGTTGTTTCTCCTGACATCCCGAAGTGGAATGCCTTGACGAATCACAAGAAATAACAAGCATCAGGACACCCCAATGCACGATAAAACTTGACTGTCAAAAGACAGATAGAGGTCAGACAACTGATTTAGAGTAAGTAACGGGCTAATAACAATTTCAAGATATTGTAGAAGCCCTTGTTAGCACTCTTACGACAACTAGTGCCGAAAGGGTTTCAGGAACGGTGTGGTGGAGGAATCACAAACATTGGGGAACCACTTGCTAGGAGCAATTTTGTCGTGATCTAGACAGTTCCATAACAGAGAGTTTAGCTAAAGCTAGCGACAGGGGGGCATTGTTAAGCAAAACAATTACGGCTGCAATCCTCGAGTTTGAAGATTACTTCACTTTGTGCCAACCTGATGTAGGGTTTGAAAATTTAACATCAGGGTTCAACGGAAAGATCTTGGGTTAAAGATCAGCTTCATGCACCGGGACTCACAATAGTATAATGCTCACAAGGGCGACAACCCTCATGAATCATTACACCAGAGCCCTAGCACAATCCGGGACCTTCGGTTCAAGATCTTGGCTAAAGCAAAGGAATGTCTTGACGATCCGCAATACTTCTTCTCTTCGGGCTTTAGACTTGGCAGACGAGCAAAGTTCACCAGTAACTAAAGATAGAACCCAACCCCGTGATCCTAAAGATTTAAAATTTGCCGGCAATCAGAAGAACCGTTAAAAATCAAATAGAGGTAAGATGGCACCGAGATCAGAGTGAATTGGTTAAGGAGTAAAAGAATCCTAAAAGGGTTTTCACAACTCATTTTTATGTTAAAAAATAATTTTCACAAACTAGACTCGATATCGACCAATAGAACGGGGCTGTTACAACGCGACCAGCCGGAAGTAGAGGAGAAGATGGTCCTGCCCGTCGCCGAAGCAGCCTGCGAGGACCAAGCACACAGCCGCCGCCACAGCCCCAGATCAGATCGACCGAGGCCCGCTGCAGCCGCCGCCCGCCATGGCAGCTACGCGTCAGCACCGCCGAGGAGATCCTCAGATCCGCGCCTCAGCGCCGCCACCACGACACCTGCTCCTCCACAAGCCGCCGCTCCGCCTCGTCGCCGCTGCATGCCTCCTTTGCCCTCTGCCGTTTGGCGATACGGGCCCAAGCAGAGTCGATGCATTCCATCATTCCATGCCACGAGGAGAGAAAACCTTAAGCAGCTTGGAGTCCGACACTCAGGCCATGTGAACTATCACGAACGTCTCTAGCAGATCCCTAAAAATGTCAAACCCTTAAAATTTCAGCGGACACAGTAAAACTGGCCGGCCCTTAGACATTTTTACGGTGGCCCGTAAATCGACCCGGCTGACCACTATATTTACGTGTTTCCGGACGAAGTAGGGTTTTGCGCCCCTCATTTCCCCCCGCAGCAAACCCTCACCGCCACCGCTGCACGTTTCTCCACCTTCGGCAAGCGATTTCGACCGGCCCCGCCTCTCTCCTCTCCTCCACCTTCGACCATGGCCCTGGAGCGCCGTCGCCAATCTCCACGGCAGAGGAGGAGAGGAGGCGCGCGTCGAGATTGGCGCAGGGCCGCAACAGCGGCACGCTCTCGCACGGTGGCGCGGGCTTGGCCGCGGAACGCACGACGTCGAGGCTGGGGGCTCGCGTGACGATAAGGCTGAGGCGCCATTTAAACCGACTGACAAGGCGTGCCCGCCGGTCTGAGCCTGCATCAGGACCTTGTCCGTTCGGGCCGGACAGGGGCATGCTCTACCTAGAATCTCATTGCAGTTGGACGTCCCATAGCTATGTCGGACGTCCAACTGGTTGTGGGAACCACAACTGAGTTTTTGCACAGTTCACTTGGACCTGAATCCGTTGATTATAACTCCATTTTCTCATACACTAAGACAACTGTATTGAACAGCAACACAATTGAGAAACTTGCACCAGAGGAAAACTTAAATTCAGTTGCAATGCTACATGAACAGATACAAATACAGTGCCATACCGTGTGCTGATAGACAAACATCTCTGGGCTAGTAAATCATGTAAAAAAATGGATGGAAATCTCCTTGAATTAGGCCCAAAAGCAACACACATCAGAACTCACATATACTATTGCTTTTCAGTCATCAACTATTTTCATGCTTTCACTACATGGAAATGGGGGAGCTACTTGTACATAGGGGCTACTTCTGCCTTGTTTGATATTGTACACAGCAGCAGCTATGACGCAAACCATCTGACTATAAGTAGCCACATCTGACATGGTGTGAGTCCATCTGATTATGTCGACAGATCATCGAACTTGATTTCACCAACTTATACTATCTATTCGGTCGAAATGTGCGGGTGCAGATGTGACATGCCTCTTCAAATTGTGCGATTTGGTGGAATGTTTATCACTAACATGTACTTAATCCTCAAATTCCTGTACAGCGCCATTACAGGTGCTTCAGTGCAGTGCAGTGCAGCACCAATCTGAACAGAATCTCACAAGTTTGTGACATTCTCTCACTTCTCGCCTACAATGCTCTTGTAGTTAACCATATAGATGGCCACCAGTGTCAAAAGTGCACCACCGATCTGCTCAGGTGAGAAGGTCTCTCCCAGATAGAGGAACCTTAAAAAGCACCAACAGTCAGAAAACAAATATCACAGTTTATGTTTCGGAATGTCCGACATACTACGAAGAGTCTTACCCGAAAATGGAGGCAAACATAGGAGTTAAGAAAGTAAGAGAACTAAGTGTGGTCAAACTACCTGCAGGAATAATAGAGAAGTAGATATGAAATGCTGGAGAGAATAAACCGTGGAGGGTTCTAACAACATTGAACTTGTGGGAAGGGATCTTACCTTTAGTAGCATTGTAGAAGTAGACACCATAGCTGATAGCACTGCCAAATATAGATGTATAACCTAGCGCTAATATGTCACTCCCAGTAAGCTCTTGAATATGTCCATTAAGAGCAGGATCATGATTAAGAACCGATAAAAACAACAGAGGAATCCCACCTAGTACCATGTGCTGCAAAGCAATAGATTACCATAATTGTCAGGCTTCCATAATTGTGAGAAGTATGAAAAATACTGTAAGATTACCATCATCTGCGATGAAGATAACATATCAGTCTGACCGGACCATTACATAAGTTGAAAAGAGGTTTGACTTCACCGCAAAAAAAAAAATTTAGGTTGACTTGAACAAAAGTTGGTTCAAGTTTTTGATGTTGCAATTCGTAAGAATTTGACATATGCATTAAGCTCCACAAGAACAGTACATAATACTTTCGAGTTCATCAGAATAGGCTACCAAATTTGTACTCCCGAGAAACATACATAATCAATTTGCCAAAGTAGAGTGTGGGATAAACCTTTTAAGTAATAAAGCCCTTTATCAAAAAAAAAAAAAAAGTAGAGTCTGGGAAAAAGGCTACTTTTGAGCAAAAAAAACATAGCAATTGAATTTTAGCACGTGCGACACAGACTATCTTATGATAAAATGATCATGTACTCATCTACAGATAGCATACCCATCCTGTTGCCATGATTGGATCAGAATACTTTGATACCCAGCGAACCATGATAGTTCCGATCGCCATGCTTTGAGCTGAGAGGAACATCCACCATTCTCCACTTCCCCAGACAGTTGTGCCGTTTCCTTCAACTGAAAGTGCTGGAACCTAAAGTTACGTCTATACACGATCAACGAGGGAAGGTAAAAGATGCGTAAAACAGACATGTCTGAATGTTCTGAAGAGGACAATCATTTGTATACATCAACAAGCAAATTTTCATCATTTTACCCTATAAAAACTTCTCACCATTTCAAAGATTGATATGCCATCTTTTTAATTCCACATACCAATACAATTAGGTTCAGCTTAAATATTTAAACCACGAGAAACAAGTGTCTTCCGAACTGTTATGCTACTTTCACTCTTGTACAACATAGTTTTGTGTCTTCCTCAAAAGTCTAAGACAGACGATGTGATTCTTCCATTGACATGTTCTAAAGTACTTCATGAATGTAACGTGTTATTAGCCAATGGTAGTCAATAACTGGGCATCTAAGATTGCTTGTAAACGTTACAGTATGCATTGCGAGAGAGGCAAACCTCAAGGAGCAGAAGCCCAACAACACCCAGTACGAGCCCCCCAGCTCCTATCGCGCCGATAGACTCTCCAAAGAATAGAGCTGCAAGGATAGCAACCGTCAACGGTTGAGAGTCAATTATGACCTGCAGAAATGAGGATCACAATTTCGTCAGTGGCGTCAGTTCAATGAACCAAAATGTCAAGCCAATTGCTTCCCCTTGGAGCTAGAGAAGAACAGCAAGGAGAGCTGGCCTTACGCTTCCGAGCCCAGCCGATGTCTTCTGCAAGCCCTCCGTGAGGAAGCCCTGCAAAATGAGGAAACCAAATCGATGCTCGACTCAGCAACCCGCACAACCACACGCTAAGGATCACGCACGCCTTTCACCTATCTACACTACGGTATATCCACCTGGAAGCAGGCGGCGTCGACGAGGCCGAAGGCTGCGATGGCGCCCCACGCGGCCCACCCGGAGGGCTGCTTCCTGCCGCGCGCGGCGGCGAAGGCGACGACGAGCGCGCCCGCGGGGATCAGGCGGAGCGCGGCGACGAAGAAGGGCCCCGTCTTGGGTATGACCCCCTTCATGGCCACCATGGCCGTGCCCCAGAAGAAGAAGGGCGACACCAGCAGCGCCCACTCCCACAGCTCCTTCGTGGCTGCGACTGCGAGCGCCGGGACGGGCCCCTCCTCCGCGCCGGGGTCGTCGTCGACGAAGCCCTCGACGTCCGTGCTGGTGCCGACGAAGTCGAGATCGTCGGATGCTGGCGGTGGCGTCTCGCTGCTCCCTGCCGCGAGGCGGAGGTGGAGACGGACGCGTGGGAGGGGTATGGCGCCGTGGCGTGGGACAGAGGGGAGAGCGGACGCTGATGGGCGTCTGGGAGCGAGTGGCTGGTGGAGCGAGAGGAGGAGGCGGGAGGGCACAACGGTGGACATCTCGGCGGGTGCTGCGCGCCTGCGCTGATAGGTCGAGTGGCGGCGGAGGCGGCCGCGGCAGCGGCCGGCACGAGACGAGCGGCGTGGGTGGGTTGCTGCCGCAGGCGTCGTTCTGCTCGTGCGACGCGTTCAGCTGAGCTGAGCTCACTGCGTGTGGGTGGCTTTCACTCGCTTGGCTAGGCGCCGGGCTGGTTTTTCTCGCAGCAGGTTGGGCCGGCCCACCAGGGAGGCCGGTGGTGGCGTTCTACACGGGACGCCGGCCTCACAAAGTCACAAGTGCTACGATGACAAGGGGAAACAGACCGAAAAAAAGGAAGTGTCCGGAGCCACTGAGCTGCAAAAAAAAAAAAAAAAGGAAATGGAGAATTATGGGAGCAGTGCTGAGCTGAATTACTACCAACTAAAACATCCACAGCTAGGCTTTTCAGTAAGCTACTATTACTCCTCCATAACATATTCCATCCATGCATATACCAAAACCAGAGCACCCACAGATCAGTGCTAGCTACAACTCACAGTACCATCCAATTCATTGCATTTCAATTACAAAACAAAGTATAAAACTACAATCTGAATTAGAATCCAAACTCGAATCAAAATTAAGAACAGCATCCATCGATCTATTGGTGTACAAAATTCACACAGACTGGTGGCAGCCTAAACTTTGCAGGAATTAACCTGCCAATTACAGGGTTCAGAATGACTGACTAGCAATATGCAGCAAAATCAACCATTGCGTTGGCCACATTACTAGCCAGAAAACAAAAATCAACGAGCTAAACCCCGCAAGAACACATCTGAACTTAGACCGACTGAAGCATACCATCAGTGGGTGATCGTCTCCAGGACGGCGATCTGATCAACTCCTTACTCTGCATGCTCTCGACTCGAGATATCAACTCCTTACCCTGTTCTATGGACTGTCGGTGGGTGAGCTCCGGCGGCCGGCGCCACAAACCACGCAGCATGTTCTGGCGTACTGGTTGTCGCGGCAGGTCATGCAGAAGCAGACGTGGCTGATCGGAACCGAGCGCCTCGCCGCTGGCCGGTGCTTGCAAGACCTGCAAGGCTGCAAAGGCGCACCGCCGTCGCCGGTGCCGGCGCCGCCTCCGCTGCGGGATGATCGGCGGCGGGGGGTGGAGGCAAGATAATCTCGGAGAGTGGCACGAACGTCAACGGTCCAACGGAGACGACATTTCGTTTTCCTCGCCGGCAGCCGAGCCACAGCCACCATCACGGAAAAAGAAGAGACGCAGATGTCAGTCCACGAAACGAAGCGCGAAACAATAAGGGAGCGACTGGAAAGAATCCAAGAAACGGATTGGGAACGGGAGCAAGATTGCCGCGAGCGTAGCCTCTTGCCGCCGGTCCCATCAAGTTGACAGACAACTCTCTCTCTCCTCCTCTCTATGAGCATAAGCTGGGCGTCCATCAAGTTCGGCGGTGGTGGCAGATACCTCTGCGTTGCCGGCGTCGGAGGCACCACCACGCTCGTGCTCTGCTCGGCGCCGTCATTCGCGGAGCCTGCAAGAAACCAAGAAACCGAACTCTGAACACACCAAAACCCAAGAAACCGCGGAAATCAAGAAGAAGAGCAGCGCGCTTGGGACTCCACCTCCACTGCAAAGGTAGGCGCTGGGGGATAATTCCTCGTCGTCGCTTTCGGTCTCCCTGCTCGGTGCAGGTGGCCGCGACGTCTCGGGAGCGTCGTCTGAGGCCATCCCTTGCATCTCGCTCGCCTCGGCAAGAACCGCACACCAAGCAATGGAATGCAAGACTTCGCAAGAACCGAATGCAGAATCGAGAACCGAACGGATAGATGGGCAGAATCGAGCTCGAGAGAGCACGCTACGGGAGAGGTGGGTTGCAGACTTGCAGGAAGCAGGGGAGGGAGGAGACGCGCGGAGGAAAGAAGAGGCAATATAGAGGAGCTGCTGGACCAAGAAGTGAATAGTTGCGAAGGCCCAGCAACCTGCCCCGGCTTATTTGTGGCAGCCCACTCTTACGGCCCAAAGACTGAATGACATGATTTTTGTTGACAGCTACTTTCATTACTCCCTCCGATCCATAAAAACTACATCCATTAACAGAAATTCTCCCAGAAATAACTGAATGCTAAAAACATACCGTCGGTAATAGTATACAATTCAGATCACAATATGTTTTTAACTGAAATTATAATTATCAGTTTCAAATCCATGTTTCTCATGACGTAATCGTCGAATTTGACCCATTTTGTTATGTTTGATGTTTTTTTACAACATTTTTTTAGTAGATCCTCATTGTGCGCTGATAACTCTATGTCGAATGTTACATTCAAATAACTCAACCTTCCACATTTGTCAGCATTTTGTTATCTATTAGAAAATAGATGTGCCCAATATGTTGTGAGTCAATGGTCAATAGCACATGCTATGTACACAATTGCTCATGTTTAGAAACATAATCAAATAGAAAATATCCACAAAAAAACCGGAAGAAACCACATCAGTGTACAAAAGCAAAACCGAAACACAGAAAAAAAAAGACAACAAAAAGTCTAGCCAAATGGGAGGCAACATGGCACACTCCAAAGGTATGACATGTGATGTTGGGAGCATGTCTACGTGGCACTCACTGGAAGACACCCGTCATCTTAGTCCCTCATTTTCGTTCATACCTCGGTTTTGCTTTCTAGCAATCTAACCATCATTTCTGCTATACTTGTGGTCGTGCAAAAAAATTAACAGGAATCGGCCCCCGAAGGGCTTGGAAGCTAGTGTTACTTCAACGGTGGGTACACAACTACAGAAAGGACCCTAAAGATCATTAAAAAATACAAACTGGTCCCTACACTTAACACAAAGGACCTCGAGAAAGTTTCTAGAAACGTAACCAGGTCCATCTTCTTCACCGCAGCTCACCGTCGACCTCGAAGAGTAGGCGCCAGCAACCCTACCGGGAACAAAACCACTTGGAGGAAAACTAGCGAAGAACCCCACGTTGAGATCAAAGATCCTCCTGTGATGGATGAAGAAAAGGCCCGGCCTACACAAGCTACCGAGCGCAGAGCAGTTTTTTTTAAGGGCAAACAGTGCAGGGCGGCTTCTTTGGTTCTTGATAGCTTCGGCGAAACGCCCTCTCCTGATGAATTCCACTATCAAAGTTAGCTTCGGGAGCACAAGAGAGAAGTTGTGCTCCAGCTTCTCGTCGAGCCAAGAGATCATGCCACACCGAAGGGAAGTCAACCCCTTTCCTCCCGACAACAAGAAAAATCAAATGGGATACCTCACTTCCAGATCTACATGATTCACGACTCCATTGAGCTTATTTGAGGATGCCCTTCCAGATCCACCCCTCCCTCTCCCCCTCCACCCGCGGAAACGAAGAAGAACGAGTCTCACTATCCCCCAGCACATGTTCGCCAACGATCAATGGATGCAAAAATACGGCATAACGCCATTCACCCCATGGAAAAAAGCAAACCCTATAGCTACCATGCACAGAGGATGGATGGCTCCCTCCCCTGCCCCAACTCCTCTCGACAGAGCCATCATAGAAGAGAGGTGGATGGGCCAGGGCAATGCTTCAAGTTTCAACATACTTATCTCATGGATAAAGTCAACACAAAGAATTATGATTAGGCATAAAGATGCAATATAGTCAACTGCACCCAGAGTCAGTGCTGCAAGCTTGCTTTGAGTAGATGGAGAGAGAAAAGGAAAACTGACTCAATATGAATAGTAAAAGAAAGGCCCTTCGCAGAGGGAAGCAGGGATTACATGTGCTAGAGCTTTTTAAATTTTCAAAAATAGAAGTAAAACAATTTTGAGAGATGCATGCTTTCGTCAACGAATCTATAGCAAAGAAATCCATTAGTCCCCCCATGCCAAGCAAAGCTTTTAGTCTTTTGAGAGCGGCTCCCATAGAAGAACGAGAACATTCCTCTTTCTCCTTTGTTTATCACTAGCCAATGTTTGACTGATTTCTCAGGTACAATGTGTGAAGGAGATATTAATGTTGGTTGAATTTATATTTTGCGGGCTGGGAACCCATGCCAGCTCTCGGCAAATTTAAATGAGCACAAATTTCATGCTCATCAGGTGAAAGGGGGAAATGGCCTTGCTTGACACAGGATATAAAAAACTTCCCTACTACTTCCTCATGAGCTAAAACAGAGGCACAAAAAGGAGCATTTTGAAAGTTTAAAGGTAGCACATGATAAATTTACTTGGAATGGCAAGAAATACCATGTATGGGTAGGTATGGTGGACACTACTGGAAAGATATTTGGCTCAAGGATTTGGAGGCACGAGCAGTATTCCCGCTCAGTACAGAGTTTTGGGCTAGAAAAGGATATCAAAGCAAACAAGCACCAGCAACCGGAACAAGAATGACTATGGAACATACATTAAGCATAAGCACAAAACTCTATATTGTCTTCCTTGTTAACCAAACATTTATTTGATGAAAATACTTGACTATCAAACTTACAAGTATGAACAACTATATAAATTCAAGCTTTAACGGTAGTTCTTCACTAATGAGACTTAACTTAAATAACCAGAAAGTTTAAACATTAATTCACTTAATATCTCAAAACAATTGGCAAGTATCAAGTTACTCAAACATGAAGATCTACAAGACTATGCAAGTTTTTCATCAGACCACCACCACATGCACAACATTTTTACCATACCAACAAATCAAACAAGCAACCATAAACAACTCTCTCTAAACAAATATAAGTAAAGCATAAGAGAGTCTAATAACAACAACTAACAGCTCTTAAAAAGATATAAGTGGAGCACAAGAGCTGATAAGAAAAACAAAAGCTAAGAATACTCAACAAAATATAAGCGAAGCATAGGAGTATTCTAATGAAAAAGCGGAGTGTGTCTCTCTCCCACACAAGAAAGCTAGGATCCAACAAAGTACTATTGGGAATATGCCCTAGAGGCAATAATAAAATGATTTATTAGCATATTCATGTTTATAATAATAGTTTATTATCAATGCTATAATTGTATTAATTGGAAACATAATACATGTGTGGAATATAAACAAACAGGTGTCCCTAGTAAGCCTCTACCGGACTAGTTCGTTAGTCAAGAGATGGTTAGAGTTTCCTAACCATGGACTTGTTATAGTCACTTGATAACGGAGTCATATCATTAGGAGTAATGATGTGATGGACAAGACCTAAATAATAAATAGTTGCAATTGATCGTGTCACAGGTTTCATTGCCAACGCTTTTAGTATGCCAAGTATAGTTTCCTTAGACCATGAGATTATGTCACTCCCGTTTACCGGAGGAATGCTTTATGGACATCAAATGTCACTTCGTAACTGGGTGATTACAAAGGTGGCTTTCAGGTATCTCCGATGGTATTTGTTGGGTGACATGAATCAAGAGTGGGATTTGTCCTTCCTTATGACGGAAAAGATATCTCTGGGCCCTCTCGGTAATATAGCATCAGAAAAGGTTGCAACCATGTGATTAAGTGTTAATCACGGAGATCCTATATTATGGACGAGTAAAGAGAATTTGCCAGGTAACGAGATAGAACTAGATATGGAGATATCGACGATCAAATCTCGGGAAAATTAAATATCGTGAGACAAAGGGAATCGTATACGAGATTAAGAATCCCAGTCCCGCTATTGATTATTGATTTGATCATGTCTGCATGTTCTCGAACCCGTAGGGTCACACACTTAACGCTCCGATGTAGCTAGGGTTAGCGATGAGATAATTGATGGTATGAACGAAGGGTGATTCGGAGTCTCGGATGAGATCCTAGATATCACGAGGAGCTCCGGAAGAGTCCGGAGATAAAATCTATTATATACTTAAAACAATAGAAAATAAAGCCACCACATGCTTCCACATAGGCTAAGATTATATACACCGTTGATTTTTATTATAGTGGCCAAGATTTAAAAGATGAAAAGTTACGTAAACTATTGTCATACCTATTGTTGTCACGTTACATATACCTACTGTACACGTACACAGATATACAACCAGACTAAACTTTAAGGGACACGTGAAGGTTCACAAGCAAAAACCACCGCCCCCCCCCCCTCCCCTCCTTATATAGGAGGCCGGCTAGGGTTAGGGCAGGGGGCCGGCCGGCCCCCCTTTGCTTGCCCCCCAAGTTGGAGTCCATCTAGGACTCCTCCTTGGGCCCCTTTCCTAAAGGGGTGGAGGGCCCAACTCCTAGTCCAACTAGGAGTGGGACTCCCCTCCTTTTTCCCTATGCCGCACCAGCCCATGTGGGCCTTAGGTGGTGCGCCCCACCTAGGTGGTGGCAGCACCCCTTTGGTCCATGTGGGCCCCATACAAAATATGCGGNGCGGTGATGATGACGTCGATATTGCCTCGAGCTTTTTGAACGACTCCGGTGAGGGAGTGGAGATGAAGCTGACGGCTCCGGTTCTCGAACCTTAATTACTACAGGGTCCGCGAGGTATTTAATTAACCTTATGTGACTAAATGCATTATTTGATTTGTATATACATATATTAATGCTCTTTTCTTCTTTTAGCCCTCCGGATCGAGCAATCTTCTGACGGGAAACGAGGCCCAGCCAAAAGGTTGGAAAAAGAAGAAAGGTACAAGACTGAAGCCATCGCTGAAGATAGCAGACCGATTCTTCCCGTGACGCACGCCACATATTTATAAGTCAATGCGGAGTTGTTGTTAGGGACACATCCCGATCACCGTTCAAGACTGGAATAAGCCAAAGACAGATGGACGACGCTCATCTATTAGTTTTGTCGATGATAGAGCCAAAGACAATCTCTGGAAGACGCTCATGGCTAATTTCAAGCTACCTCGTCAAAATGAAGAGGACGACGCTCATCCGTTAGAGGGGGATGAAAATATCAAGGATCCATAGAGGAAAAGGTCAAGGAGTGGACACTTAAGAAATGGCCGAACAATTTATCAACTGGAAGAAAAGATTGAACAAGGATTATGTCCAAAGGAAGACTCCAGAATTCACTGGAGCGTATGAGAAGCTAAAAGATCACTGGGATGATTTGTCGAGTACAAGAAATCAGAGGAGGCTAAGAAAAGGTCAGCAATAAATAAGAAAAAGCTGAAAAGAAAGAATATCACCATAGCATGGGGTCAGTGGCTACAGGGCTACCAAGCCTAAGTTAAGATGAGAACGACTGCTTGAAAAAGGGATAATCATGAGACGCAGAGTGAGCTGAACGGGCAAAGTTTGGTTCTATGGGCATGTGGGAAAGTTGCACCCAAACAGGAAGTGCATTTTTATAAAAGCACAACTTGCAACCCCCCTCACTGAACTTCAAAAGATAATGAAGGAGGTAGACGAGGGGAAGTTCCATCCGGACAGAGAAACTACGAGCTGACATGCGCCCTCGGAAATCCAGAACACAAGTGGATGAACACGAGGCACAGAAGGCTCCGTTCTGTGGAAGTATGGGTTTCCCGACTGCAGTGACACTTATAGAAGCCGAGGGAGGAAAAAGAAAGAGGAGGCAGACCGGCTGAAGCAGATCGAAGAAAAACTAACGAGGCAGCAGGGGATACTAGATGCACTTACCAGCCAGCAAGCTAACCGGCCAATCTCAGCGGCACGAAGATCCTGCATTGGAAAATAGCGGCCCACCATCTCAGCGGAAAAGCAGCGTGGCTTTCCACGGAGCTCTTTCGGCCAGATATCTCGGCTCGTCGCTATCCCGTGGATGATATCATGGAGAGGGAAAATTGTGAGCTACATGCTCCATTGATGAACCTTACCGTGAAGGTGGCGGTCGGCGTAGTCGTAGCTCCTGTACCTAATGGGACTTACCATTCCTCTCCGATTCTAGATGGCTATGCTGTTGTCACAGTGGATGAAGTTACAAAGGGATTTGAGGACCTGGAACTTGACTACCCTACAGTGAAGGGGAGACTGCACTGAGAGATGGCAGAAAAACTACTATTCTATGGCGGAAGGAACACATGTGCTCCAAATTGGAAGCCAGGCCACCGTCTCCGCCGCCCCATCCGTCTCCGCCATCTCCGCCGCGTCAGCCATCTCCGCCACGTCCAGCCGTCTCCACCGCATCATCCGTCTCCTCCGAGTCAGCCGTCTCCGCCGCCAAGCAGAAAGAGCCATCTCCGCGGCCTCAGCAGAAAGAGCCATCTCCGCCGCCTCAACCACGGGTTCTAAAGCGGAAGAGCACCGCTGGCGCCCGCTCCGGCGGCTAGTGCTACAGCTCCGAGTAAATCCTCAAAGAAGAAAGCGAAGGCTGCTCCTGCCAAGTTATCTGACGAGAAGACTCAGAGGAACTTGAGGTATCAGTAAAGGCAGATGTGGCATGCCAGTTAGCACACCGAAACGGCCCCCTCCAGAGCCGAAAATAGATCCGGCAAAAGTGAAGAGAACATTGGAAAACCTGAGGCGACCAATGGCTGAGGAAGTGCTACCAGACTACGACCGCTCTATTATGAAGTCACCTAGATCTCAGAAGGAGTGGACGCGGTGCAAGCGGGAGAAAAGTTCCCCAGCTCGAAGAACAGGAAAACCAATCGTGCCCCCCGCTCAACGTGTTTTCCGATATCCCTTTAGATCCAGAATGTGAAAGACTAATCAGAGAAACGGCCGGTGAGATTGGTGTGTCTATGGCTGAATTCTTAGGCTCTATACAAGAGTTCGCATACAAATACCAGTACGGGAAGCCTCTGTCAGGCCTGAGGAGGTCCCGAAGCTACCAACAAAAATGCGAAGATTGCATCAGTGGTACATGGAAGAAGCAAAGAAAGGGACAAACTAACTCGTTTTGGGAATTAAAGATGAGCATTTCTTGCGTGGAAATGATGAGATACACATTGATTTGAAGAATTATTTCAGTTATTCAATCAAGACGCCATCGACAAATCTATCGTCAGTGCCTATTGTCTGTAAGTATTTTTTTCTATAATTAAGTCTCTAGCTCAGCTCGTTCATTGCAAGTATAATTATCCTCACTCTATTATGCAGATTGAAGATTCTCGAATGCAAACAAGGACGAATCTATGACATTGGGTTCGTTGACCCAAATGTCGTTCATGGAAATAATCTAAAGATAAACCCAAGGAAATGGAGGACGCATTGGTACAGGCGTTAAGGAGTCAGGAAACCAAAAGGGAAATACTATTTCCTTACAACTTCGGGTGAGTGTTACTGTCTTATACACATTCTATTCGCTTACTCGATGTTAAGTGTAATTGACGAGTTATGTGTGCGCAGATTTCACTATATTCTGCTAATTATTACTCCTGACAAAGGACTAGCACAAGTCATGGACCCGCTACGTAATGAATCTGAGAAGTGGAAGGACTTGAGTGAAATGCTCCAGAGGCAATTTCAATCACTATGCCACTATATCGGCAACTTTTGTTCATTTCATGGTATCTAGTAATTAATAAGTCCTTTATTCATTTTCTTTGCCTGCTAGGGCTTAGAAACGGTTCACAAATAGGGCTCGGGGTGAGTGGAAAGAGAAGCTTGAATTTGAAGAAGTAAGTGTAAGTAGTACTAGCTAGACCCGCTCATCAGTTTGATTCTAGTTTCAATAACATTATCATGCTTGATTATTATTTTGATTAAACTCTGTTCTCGTAAAGTATCCGAGGCAAGGATCCGGGAATAATTTATGTGGATTCTACGTCTGCGAGTTCATTCACGAGATGACCTGTGAGAGGGGCAGAATCTTAGAACAACTTTGAGTATGTAAACAATATTCACAATATTATTTTATTACCATCAGTTGTGTTGAGATTTATTCATATATATATATATATATATTGACCCCCTTCTTTAAATTAGATCGAACGGATGCGAGACGGGCTCCTACCAAATGAACGCGTGCGAGCAATTCAAGAGTAGTTGGCGGCATTCTTATTAGACCATGTCATATCTAAAGACGGAGAATTTTATCCCTACAAGAACAAATAGGAATCGTAAGAGATATTATATATATATATATATATATATATATATATATATATATATATATATATATATATATATATATAGGGTAGGACTATTCTGCACAACCCCTTAAGTGTTTCTAGAATAGCTATTCAGCCCAACTTTAAAAACCTTCTAATCCTGATCCCATCCTAATTGCCTTCTAATCCCGATGACACGTACCGATCCGAAACAGCCAACCTCCCTGCCCACGACCGAAACCACCCCACGTTCTTCCCCACGCGTGGTAGCCAGGCCCGAAGTACCCACCTTCCTCCCGAGCGTCCCACCGGCCACCGCACGCGAGACGCTGCCGACGCCCTGCTCTAGCACGCGCTTCCCCTCGCGGCCGCCGCCGGACTCCACGGCTTCTACCTCGTGCCCGCCGCCGCCCGCCGGCCTCCCTGGACTCGACCTCGCGCCCGCCGCCGGCCTCCCGGATCCGACCTCGCGCCCGCCGCCGGCATCGCAAGACTCTACCTCGTGCCCGTCGCCGGCCACCCCGGCTTCCACCTCGCGCCCGTCGTCGGCCTCTCCGGATCCACCTCGTGCCCGCCGGCCCACCGCCGGGCAACCTACCCGTATAACTCCACCCAGATCGGCCAGCCGCCAGCCAGCCCGACCCATCCATCCTCCGATCCATGGACGCTGAAACCGAGAAGGCGATGCCTATGGCCAGGAGAGCGGACACCGCCTCGACCACCCCCACCACCGTCACGCCCTGCTCCACCGCCTCCTCCTGCTCCTCCAACTCCGACCCCGCCGCGGGAGCGCGCACGCCGCCGCCCACCTTTGTCGTGCCCTGGGCCCGCGCAGGCGGCGACGGCGGCGGGTGCTACTACCCGGGCTGCCGCAAGGACGCCAACTGCGCCTGCGAGATCTGCCTCGCCAGCATCAATGCCACGCGCGACCTCCTCTCGCCCGAGGCCGCCTCCGCGCGCCGCTGCTTCGCCGCGGCCGCCAGGGACAGGAAGCCCGGGTCGCGGCCCGCCCCGGAGAGATCCCTCCCTCTGAACTCCGGTGGTGGAGCATCTGAGCTCCGCCTGGCCCTCCTCATCGCGTGCCCGCCCACCAGAGACCCACGACGCCCCGACCTGATTCGTCACCGGCGGAAGCACACGGGAGGAAAGCCGCAGCGCCCTGCGTCCCGCGGACGGCGCACGCGTCCGCTGCCGGAATCCCTCCACGGACGCTGGATCGGGTGGTCCAAGCCGTTCTGGACTACAGAAGAGGCGCGTCTCCTGCCTGCCTCTTCCTCGTCCCCTCTTCTGAACTTCATATCGCGGGTCTGAACTTCCTCGGCCCATCGCACCGAGCTGATGCAAGTGGATGAGCTCGATCTAAAGCAGCGGTAGAATCAATTATATTTTATATCGAATGGAGCAATTCCGTGTTGGTTGTGAGTAGTACTGGACATCACGAGCTCCGCGTGAACTGACCTTTGCAGCTTATGTCAAAATCATTGTGAATGTGTAGATTTTTTGTGTGAAGTTCACACCGTTTGTGTATTAAAGTTCAGTTTTTCTCTTTATGAAATTTAGAGAGATTTTTGTCCGTTCTTGTATATATGTTCATATTTGAAGTTCAGAAAAAATATGGTCTGTCTTGCGAAAATAAAAGTAAAATGTTATATAGTGTGCTAACGCCGTGAAGAAATAGATAGAAACACTGCGGTTACAAGTAAAATAATACTACGGTTACAATCATATTTGTGGAAGTTCTTAATACTCTGTTTTTTTAGAGCGGGATTTTAAATATACAAAATCGTTCCTACACGTACATGTTGGGTGTAATGCTCGTGAGGATTAAGAACACTTTCATCACTTCCATTGTTTCAGAAACATTGCGTGTAATGGAGCATGTACTTCACCGAGCGTTTCGATTTTTTTTTTTTGAATGTTTCAAAAAAATTGAAAGAAAATACCAAGACGTAGCAAACTTTATGCATTTCAAGCATGCAAAAATTCAATGTGAGATACCTTTTATTTTGGCTCAGCGAAAAGGACAAATCCAACAATTTCTGAGAGAAAGATCTGCATATTTGTTGTTTTTGCTGAGTATAGATACCCAAGGTATTTTGTATAAAAAATATTACAACCATGTAGTGCATAGTATTGACTACATCATGATTTGGTTTTAATATTTTGAAGCTTCAAAATTGACATTTTCAAAATAAAGAAATAAAGGCTACTTGGAGCCGGAGAGACAAATCGCCGCCCTCAAGCTTGTGGTGTTTTTCAGGTGGAATTGCATAGTAAAAAGTTTACTTTGTGTAGAGATGAAGTTCACAACCTATTTCATGAGAAGTTCGGCACGTCAGTTTTATAACGAACACAAATTGTAAGAACGAACCGCGAGTCGATTTTGGTAGCGAAGTTCACTTTTATTTATCGGAGAAGTTCACTTTGTCTCGCGCAAGGGGTTCACTCTCTTTTGTCGGCTACTTCTAAAATTCACTTATTAATTTAAAATGGTTCATTTACGAAAAAATATGAAGTTAACTTTTTAAATCCCAGAAGTTCAAAATCGGGTGTTCACGTCATCTAGCAGAGGAGGTTCGCTAATCGAAATTAATAGGAAATTCACTTACGTGAAAGTTCACTATTAAAAAAACTCGAAAAACTCATGCTAAAAAAACTCGAAAAACTGTAGTAACCAAATTAAAAGTTCACTTATACTATATTGGGGAGTTAAAATGGTCCCACGTGAAAGTTCGGTTATAGCCGTAAGGGAAGTTCGTTTGCTAGAAAAAAACGAAGTTCACTTATATATGACAAAAAGTTCACTTCATCACTGACGTGAAGTTCACACTATGCACAGCACGAAGTTTATTTATCCAATACTTCGACGGGTTCATATATTTCTTAAATGTTCATTTTAAAAACGAAGTTCACTTTTTAAATCGTGGGAGTTTAAAAGGGAGTTCAATTCGTCCATACCCCGAGGTTCACATTTTTCCTAAAAACAAAAATAAAAATTCATTCGCGAGTAAAAAATATTCATGTTTTTCTGAAAAGGAGGTTCAGTTTCCTAACCACGGAAGTTCATGTCTGGGAGTTCAAATCATTCATGTCGAAGGTTCACTTTTTTATTGTCCGTCGACAAGTTGACTTGAGAATTAATAGGAAGTTCACTTACGTATCGTGAGAAGTTCAGGAAAATAGTTCTCCAAAATAAAGTTCACTTGCAAAAAATAGGAAGTTCATGTGCGTATCGCGAGAGGTTCAGAAAAAAATGATATGGTATGCCGAGAAATTCAGTTACAAAAAAAGGAAGTTCACTTACGTAATTCTGGGGAGTTATCAACTTTATGAGTAAGTTCAGAAATGGTTCGAGAATAGGAAGTTCAACTGTGAATCGTGAGAAGTTCAGAAAAAAGATGGTCCAACACATATTATCGTGTTTCTCTGTTTTCGTATTTTTAAAATTAATCAAAAACCGTACTGAATTTCGAAAAAATTTCTTTACGAAAAAGTTGCCCCTAGTGAATATCTTTCCAACGCCGTATCATTTGTTACGTTTCGATAAGCGGTTTGAAAATAATTGCCAAAACACTGTCCGCTAGATTTTAAACAGAATTACTTATTTTTTAAACTGCTCTTAAATCGTAATGAATTTCGAAAATTAGCTAGAGATAGAGAAGTTGCGCATTTTCCATAGCTTTCCAACGGTGTATCACTTGCATCAATCCGACATACGGTTTGGAAATGGCGTCCAAAATACAGTACGGAAACGGAAAAATCCGCGAAAACATTATATAGTTTATTTGAAATTGTTTTTCAAACCGTGCATAATTTAGAAACCTGACAGAAGAGTAAAAATTGCGCAATTTCCATACCTATCCAACGGCATATTAGTTGCATTCATCCGACGAGCGGTTTGAAAATGGCGTCCCAAATACTGTACGGAAACGGATAAAATCGTGAAATCCGTGTTTAGTACATGCGAAATTGTTCTAAAACCGTACAGAATTTGGAAACCGTCCAGAAGAGTAAAAGTTGCGCATTTACAATACGAATCCAACGGCATATCGCATGCGTCTTTCCGATAAACGGTTTGAAAATGGCGGTCGAAATACTGTCTGCAAAAACAGATATCTGGGTGTTCCGCCGAGAAGTTCACGGTTTCCTATTTAGGAAGTGCAGAATTCTGCACAACTTTCTGAACTTTTTTTCAAAAACAATATGAACTTTTCGACGGAACTCTCGGATCTATTTTTTCGGCGGACAATATTTCTAACGCTATTTTCAAACCATTTATCGGAATGACACATGCGATATACCGTTTGATAGCTGGTGAAATTGCGCAACTTTTATTCTTCTGTCAGATTTCCAAATTATGTACGGTTTTAGAATAATTTTAATTATACTAAACACAGTTTTCGCGGATTTTTCCATTTTCGTACTGTGTTTTTTAAGCCATTTCCAAACCGCTCATCGGTTGGATGCGAATAATATGTCGTTTGATTCGTATGGAAAATGCGCAACTTCTATCTCTACCCAAATTTCCCAATTCCTTACGGTTTAAGAGCAGTTTTGAAAAATAGAGAATTCAGTTTTCTGAAATTTAGATCCGGCGGACTGTTTTTTCGCAATTACTTTTAAACCGCTTATTGAAACTTCACAAATAATATTCCGTTGGAAAGATATTGATTAGATGCAACTTTTATGTGTACAAATTATTTTGAAATTCGATATGGTTTTTGATTAATTTTGAAAATACGAAAAACGGATAATCCACATAATATGCCGTTGACCCTATTTTTTCCGAACTTCACATGGTACACAAGTAAACTTTCTATTTTCGAACCACTTCTGAACTTTTCACTCATAAAGTTGACGAACTCTCCAGAATGCGTAAGTGAACTTCCTAAGTCTTCGTAATTAACTTCTCTGCGTACCGTATTTTTCTGAACGTCCCGCGATATGTTAGTGAACTTCTTTTTTTCCCAAGTAAACTTTATTTGGCGGATTATTTTCCTAAACTTCTCGCGATTCGTAAGCGAATATTTTTTTTCCACAAGTGAACCTCTTGTTGTACCATCATTTTTCTGAACCTCTCACGATACATACGTAAACTTCCTATTTTTTTTGGCAAGTGAACATTATTTGACGGACTATTTTTTTGAACCTCTCTTGATGCATATGTGAACTTCCTAACTATTTCACAAGTGAACCTCTCGTCGGACCATTTTTTCTGAACTTCTCATGATACACGAGTGAACTTCCTATTTTTTTCGCAGGCGAATTTAATTTTGGTGAACTATTTATCCGAACTTCTCGCGATGCGTAAGTGAACTTCGTATTCAAAGGAAACAACCGGATACAAGTACAACCCACGCAGCCCAACAGGAACACACCAGAAACATACAGGTGTACAGCACAAATGCACAGAGGACCCCAACACACAGGAAAACGCAAAGACGACCTTGAAGGGCAGCGACACATCTTTGCAGCACCTTTTTCTCCATTACACACAGGAACATAGGGAGGAGCAGTTCCGAGCCAGTAATGTACTAACAGGTGAGCTTCCATCGATCAAAACCTGAACTACTGAATATGTACCGAACGAAAACACAAGTTCTCTGAACTTGGGAGAAGAACTGAGCTCCTGTCAATGGATCGAGCGGCCCAAACGGTGTGGAGAACTGGTGCCGCGCTCGTCGGTGCCGGGAAAGCTAGGGAGGAGGCAGGCTCTGCCGCCGGGAGCGCGAGATGCAAGGGATGGGGCGCTCCGTCGCTGGGACGAGATACAAGGATGGGGAGCTCGGCCGCGCGGCACGCGATGCAGGGGGCGGGGAGCTCCTCCGCCGGGTGCACGCGATGCAGGGGATCGGGGACTCAGCCGCCGGGTGCGCGCGAGGTGGCGGCGTGCTGGAGGTCGCCGGGGCGCGCGGTGGGGCACGGTCGCTGCGGGGTGAGCGTGCCGGGGAGACGGGCCGCGGTTGGAGGTCGCCGGGGCGGCGCGTGCGGACCTCCCGTCGACGAGTAGGGGCTCTCCCGAGCAGAGTACGGTGGAGGTCGGGACCCCTCCCTGGCGGCGTGCGGTGGGGATCAGATGGCCTCCCAGCGCGGGGCGTGAAGGAGGAGTACGTCCGGCGGCGCGCGGATGAGGAGTGCGGCCGGCGGCGCGCGGAGGAGGAGTGCTACGCGCGGAGGAGGAGTGCGGCCGGCCGATAGTGGGGTCCCGCGCCCTGGCAGGATGCCGGCGGTGCGAAGGTGGATCAGGCCGGGGTGGGAAGTTGAGTTGGATCGAGGGGAGCACGTGGGTTGGGGTGGGTGCGGGGGAAGAAGGTGATTAGGATGGGGCCTGTTCGGGTTAGGAAAGTCTGTAGTTTGGGGAGTTGTGCTGAATAGTTATTCAGCAAACACTTAAGGGGTTGTGCAGAATAGTCCCACCCTATATATATATATATATATATATATATATATATATATATATATATATATATATATATATATATGTGTGTAATAGGTTCGACTGCAAGGACGAAGAAATTGGTTACACTTTGATCTTATATTTATGAAGATGTTGTGTAATGGTTGCTTCTTTGTTGTATATATGTATACCGTCGAATTGAATGCAAAATCTTAACCCTAAAAAGGAAAACAATAAATGAAAAAAATAAAACGAAAAACAGTAAAAGAACCCCTAACTCGAAAACCCAGCGTGTAGACCTTTAGTCCCGGTTCGTACACCAACCGGGACTAAAGGGTCTTCGACCCGGGGCCCTCGGCAGCGGCCACGTGGAGACCCTTTAGTCCCGGTTCGTAACACAACCGGGACTAAAGGTTTGGGCCTTTAGTCCCGATTGCGTAGTCCCGTTTGCGCAACTGGGACTAAAGGCCCTCTGGACCGGGACAAAAGGGTCGTTTTCCACTAGTGGTAGAATCGCAAAATCTCTTAGCCGCTCTACCTCACCGATCTCGTTGATCTCATAATTCTGACGACCAGTCATATTATTCACGCTTACTCCCTCCGTTCCTAATTAGTTGACACCGTTTTCTCTAGGTACATACTATATCATGTCAAAATACACTCGTAACAAATTTAAGTCAACTAAATAGGAACGGAGGGAGTACCTTTTTTCTCGATCGTGAGGCTGTCACGTAGCTGTACCAAGGAATCGGTCGGGATCAAATTCGCCGATCCGATCCGGTCGTCCTCGTGCATTGCCGTGGGATGAAGAAGGTGGTCGTTCGCCCTGGCATGACGCGGGCTCAGGGGAAGCATGAGGACGCGGCCTCTGACGTCGGCGGCGCCAGCACCTACCCGTGTGCCGCTTCCTGACCGGCGGGAACGAAGGAGTGGCCGCCTGCAGCGGTGACCTTGCCGGCGTTCGGTTCGATCTGTGGCACGATCCGCACGCACGGCTCATCCTTTGCCCTAGCTCGATTATATATATACTAGCAAAATGCCCGTGCTACGCAACGGGTTCTACAGCAAATTATTCAAATAGCACAAACGTCTGTGCGTTGTAACGGGAAAATATTAATGTATCCATATGTTACAACAAAGAAAAAAATGTTTGATTTTACAGTTGTATACCTCTAGAGGTCCAGCACATGGTTCACAATCTCAAGCAAAAATTGAAATATCGGGTATTTTTGTGGTTTCAAAAATATTTTCCACCTAATTATGACAATTTTGTTTAAACTTGATTAAAACTGGAAGAAACAATTCTAAAATAAATTTTGAAATTTTCTAAATATTGTATATTTCAGTGGGGATAAAAATTTCTTTGTCATCGAAATTTAAACCTTACTGCTGGAAACACCGGATAGTGGACGGACGACTCTATTTATAACCCAAGATGATTTTTTTTGAAAAGGACGAGGGTTCCACAGTTTTTTTTGTAAGTAAAATAGTGAACCAAACATTTCGACACAGACAGAGATAAAGCCAAGATACAAATTGATATTCCTGTTCTAAACTCCAAAAGTATTTGAATCTCCGTTAAATCCTCATACCCTTTTTTTCTATTTGTTGAAAATAAATTGAAGACATAAAAAAAGGTGAAACACACCGAACATCCAGCCCCGGCTCCTTCTTTCCCTAATCCCACTAAGTAGCCAGCCCACCCAGTCCATCTAAGCCTAAACAGACACAGTCAACCCAGGCCCAGTCTCCTTCCATCGCTCTCTCCTCCCACTGGATGGACGACGCCGCCGCCAGGCTTCTGCTCATGCGCGCTGGAGCCCTGCTCCGCCACTAAGCCTTCCTACACGCGGCCGCCTCGCCCTCCTCCGCCTCAGCTCTCCGTCCTCCTCCCGTAGGTTGCCAGTGGGACCACCACGACGCCACTCTCTCTCCCCCCGCCGACCTCCTCTTCTCTCAGCTCTTTGCACAGCACCACCTCTCGCCCGCCTGGCGTGGGCGTCGCCCACTGCCTCGCACACCAGCGCCGCCACCTTACCGCTTTCCCGGTGAGCCTCCCGACAGCCTCCGCCGGCCTCTCCTCTCTCCCACGCGCCTGGCTTCCCTCCGTGTTGCTCCGCCTCTCTACGACGCCGCCTCTGCGCCAGCAACACCCGACACCGGTGAGCCCCTGCCTTCGGTCGCCCCGCTTGGCTCCCCTCGCCTCCTCTACTCCCAACCATAGTCGGCCAGGGGCCAGCTCTGCCGCGACTCCCCCGACGTGAGCTCCTCTTCCGGAAGAGAGAGGCACCGATTGGGCGGGGGTTGGCTTGGGCCACTCGGCGCACACGGGTGTTGGTTTCTTTAGCGAGTTGTTGGTTTAGCGATGGCTACCATTGTTCGGTCTTTTTAGCGATCACGTATTGACTTCGGTTTTGTGTTGCGAACGCTTGCTTTTTTTCGCGAACGCGTGCGCCCGACGTACGATGCGTACGGTCGTTAGGCCGCGTTATATAGTAGAGATTGTTGTATATACACAATGAGGTCGGTCGGTATATATATGGACGGTAAGATTGAAAAGCTCTATGTGTCGACTTATTGGGCTTCGAATCGTATTTACACATGCAAATTTCCAGCCCAAGCTTCGGATAGTTAGAAACGGAAGAAACCTGTACACAGTTTCCAAACCTTTTTTTAGACAAATTTTCCAATCTAAATAAACCTGGTAGGTTTCACACAAGAGTCCAAAACAAAAAAACAAGGAAGCCCATTAGCCCAATATGTCTGCCCTTTCAATTTGCATGGTGTCCATTTGCCACTATTATCATTTACCTCTTAAAATTCTCTCAAAAAAATTTACCTCTTAAAATGAATATGTTGTTAATAAAAGTTCTGGGAAGCTAATAAGTGACTGTTCTTGCATAAAAAATTGCGCAATTCACATAGGTGTTGAATAATTAGGCAAGTCCATGATTAGTTTTAAAATGTAAATCAGAACTTAAAACAGCTACCGTCACATTTAACTCCAACGTACTAGATTTATTAAACATCATGAATAATAGCCAGTGCATACGTAACAACATCTTCATAACTAAAGAGTAGATAGGTATACATCGCATGTAGTGTGGTAAAGTAGTCGTTGGCTCAACGGTAGCGTTGTTGACAACGTTGGCGGAAATTTGTCAAAATACATGGGTGTTGAAAACGGTGGTACGCAACATCGTCTGATTGATGGTAGATGCCCCCTAATAAAGAACACGGCTCGGGCGAAGCACTTCACAAGAGCGAGAGGTTTTGGAGACCACTCCCATTCGTTGTGCACGCCGATGCTCGGGATAGGGTAAACTGGGCACAAAAGCAGAGGAGACATAAATCCTAAATCGTCTGTTGTGTGTTCTTGCACCGTACGTATGGAATATGGGCTAGTCCGTAGATAGATAGAACTAATCGACGGAGTACTACGATATTGCAATGGGAATTACATAATGATCAAGGCCATCATTCACAGTAAGAAGAGTATATCCCATCGTAACGGACGAGAACACCCAGTCTAGCCCATTGTGGCACAAAAAGATTCCCTAGGGGAAGCCGATGGATAAGGATCAGGTGCGTAAGATGGCGATGGCAGCGGCGTTGAGCCCTACCCCTCTAGCTATGTATCCTTGATGGTGGCTGGGTTGCGGGTGTTCTCTTGACATAGTAGCCTTAGGGGTGGCTTACGTAGATGATAGAAGAGCAATGTGTTGGCGGAGTCTAATTGGACAAGATTGGCACACACGTACAAAGGTTCAGGTCCCAGTCGGTGGAGGAGTCCTACTCCTGCTATAAATCACTGATGTCCAATATGGAGGTTTTACAAGTTCGTTGTGGGCTTAGAAGCTTAGGCGGTGAGTTGAGGTGTATCTAGCTTGAGGATCATAGCCCAAGCGGTGGTAAAAAACTATGATCCTTGCCTCTGCCCTAAGGGCGCCTAGGACTGACAAGGAAAGTTTGAGTCGGTTTAGGTTTGGAATCCTAGACTAACACGACTAAGCTTAGGGTGTTGTCCACTCCAAGTTGGTAGGCACCGGGTTGCACTTGGTCTCTTGGATCATTCGACTTGGGCCTTCTCCTGCCGCATGGGCTTCCTGATATATTAATCAACTTCGGGGTTAATAGGTCATCATGGTCGAGTCGTCTACCCCACGTCACTAGGTCTACCCGTTGGGTATTTCCATGACAGATGCGGAACTCTTTTTTTCTTCTGTTTTAAGACTCCGTACTATTTTGTACTCCCTCCTTCCCAAAATATGAGGCACCCTATAATTTTGTTGGTCAACGACGTAAAACTTTGACCATGATTTATACTTATAATATATCAACAAAATTAATATAAAGATATATAAAATGAAATAATTTTGCAAGACGAATCCAATGGTACCATTTATAAATTTCCAGTCCATCTAATTTATTATATATTAGTGGTCAAAGTCGAGTATCAAAGATTAGCATAAAAATAACGGGCCTTATATTTGGGATAGAGGGAGATAATTAATAAGGGTTTAAACAAGCCTTAAAAATTCTACTTCCTCCGTCCCAAAAAGGATGTCACGGATTTATTTAAATTTGAATGTATGTAGACACTATTTAGTATATAGATACATCCAAATTTTGACAAATTTGTGACATCCTTTTTGGGACGGAGGGAGTAAATTATTTTATTGACTTTGTTTAATTTTTGCTGATTATTTTTTGTGGATCATTATTCTTGTGATTTGATTAGTATGTCAGCCTATATTTTTGTTAATTATTATGTGGCAACATACAAGTATTCAGCTTGACACCTTGCAACTTTTTTTTGAGAGAGACACCTTGTAACTCTGAAGTTACATATTTGATGTGATTAGTGGAACCATTAAATATTTATGTCCCCGTTGCAACGCATGGACTAATTACCTAGTGTAATAAAAGTCCATGTGCATCACTTGATGCGGAGGCAAGGGTATACCACATTTTGAAAAGAGAAAAAAAGAAAAAAAAAAGAGGCCGGATGATTCTCAACAAAAAAAAACGGGCCAATAGCTCCTGTGCGACGTTTTTCCATTGAATTGGACGCAGGTGCGACATATTTGGAGAGAATAGCTCCCATGCGACGATTCTTAGCGCGTAAATAGCCCACATGCGACACAGGCATTAAACCGGTCGTCGACTTGTTTAATTAGCGCTAAGACATGCCCAAATTAATTAGCACAACACCAATCAAATTAATTAGGACCGTGCCCGCCCGCCCACGACCTGAACTGTCCGAGCCTTCCCGCGCACCATTCTTCAGCTCCGCGTTGGCGGCGACGGCGGCGGCGGCGGAGCCCTCTGTCTCAGCGGCGGCGAAGTCCTCTTCCTCGGCGGCGGCGGAGCCCTCTTCCTCGGCGGCTGCGGAACTCCTTAATCGGCGGCGGCCTTCATGGTTAGTGAATTCGTAGCTCTACTCTCAATCCGCCCCCCAATCCCGTCCGCCTGGATCTAAGCTCGTGCCTCTGTTTTGCTTCTTTGTAGTCGATAGAAGGTGAGAGGGGGCCTCCCGGTGAGAGGAGTTCGTCGACCCGGTGCCCGTCGTCAGATCGAGAACGAGCTCGTCGACCCTGTGCCCGTGGTCAGATCGAGCGAGGATGCTGCTCGAACCTTTGAATATGCGGTGACTTTCTTTCCATCAACGGCAAAATTAGTTGATGGTAGCATGGAGACCATCGAGAGAGACACAGTTGTGAAATGGGAGGTTGATTGTGCAGAGATTGATCCCACTGAATTACAGAAGATGGAAGAGAAGGCGGTGAGGAAATTGGTGGAGAAAATTGGGGAAACTGTGGTTTGGGGTCCAGAGCAGGAGGTTTCACTGTTGCGGTATGATGATTTCAAAGGAGAGTATGTCAGAATTGAAGATGGTGAGCACATTATTGATGAAATCGATAGGCAAGAGGGCTGGGTAAGCCTCAGAGTTGATTTTTTTGCTGAACTCGTTGATCTGCATACTGATTCGAAGGTGGGTTATGTGCCTTCACACTTGGCAATGCAGAAGGCAGATGCTGATTGGACTGCACATAGGCAGATTGTTCCCATTATTACAGATGTGACAGTAATAGCCGATGAGGCTAATGCAGATGCACAAGAGCAAAATGTTGCTGTTGTTGATTGGAATGCAGTTGAATTGGAGGAGCATACTGATTTGGTTATTGCACCAATTGCTGACACTGAGATGGCCAAACTATTTGGCATTCCAGTCGATGAGAGAGAGGAGGAGGAGGAGAGGGAGGAAGGTAGTGATAATTCTGACAGAGAATTTTGTGAAGATGTAGATGAACAGTTGATGGAAGATGCTGCAGATTATGTAGATGATGCACATACTGATGAGCTGGTGCATGTGTATGACAAGGAAAACCCTGTCATTCAAGTGGGAAAGTTGTGGCCAAACATGGATGAGTTCAGGTTGTCTTTCAAGACTTATGCAGTCAGACATCAGTTTGATGCCAAGACAGTTTGGACTGATAGAAAGAAGTTTTATGCTAAGTGCAGAGGTTTTGATGGTAGTGGTGTGAGACCTTGCAAGTGGTACATATCTGCTAGAGTGCAGCCTGATGGAAGTACAGTCAGGGTTAACCAAATCCCTCATGAACATACTTGTCTTACAACTTCACAAAAAGTATCAAGCATGACATCACAGATTTGGGTTGCAGAAAAGATAACTCCAATATTGGCTAAAACACCAAACACTACTGCCAAAAGACTGAAAGTAGACTTGGAAAAGTTGTACCCCATTAAACTGAATTATACCACAGTGTGGAAGGCTAAACAAAGGGCAATGAAGAATTTGTATGGTGATTGGGCAAACACATTTAGGATGCTTTACAATTTCAAAGCAGAGGTGGAGAAAAGGTCACCTGGCAGTGTTGTGGAGATAGATACAGAGATATCAGAGGATGGCAAGGTTTATTTCTCCAAATTCTTTATGGCTTTAAAACCTTGCATTGATGGCTTCAAAGCAGGATGTCGTCCATATTTGAGCATAGACTCATCATTTTTGACAGGGAAATGGAATGGTCAGTTGGCAGCATGCAATGCTCTAGATGGACACAACTGGATGTTTCCTGTTGCTGTTGGCTTATTTCAGTCAGAGACAGAGGCTTCATGGACATGGTTCATGATGCAGCTGAAAAGATGCTTAGGGCCAGTGTCACCTTTGGCAATACACACAGATGCATGCAAAGGTCTTGAAAATGCAGTTAAAAATGTGTTCCCACATGCTGAGCAGAGGGAGTGCTTTGGCCATTTGTGGATGAATTTGATAAAAAAGTTCAGAGGAGATGAATTTGGGAGAATGTGGCCAGCAGCAAGATCTTACACTAAACAGACACATTCATATCATCTTGGTAAGGTAATGGCAACATGCGAGGAGTTTGGTACATGGTTGAACACCTACCATTCTTTATTATGGTACAGGTCAGGATTCAACACTGCCATCAAGTGTGATCATATCAACAACAATTTGGCAGAAAGTTTCAACAACAAGGTGAAGGAGCTAAAAGATTTGCCTGTGCATGACATGGTTGACCAAATCAGGATCATGCTCATGAGGATGTGGGAATTGAGAAAAAAGATTGGTGATTGTCTGCAAGGTGATAAACTTCCAGCAGTGGTGCAACAGGTGGTCAACAGAAGCAGAAGTCTTACACATTTGTCTGTTGAAAAATCATCACTGTGGGGTGCTGAAGTTAGAGACAACAAGACTGGAAGGAGGCATGTTGTTGACACTGATAAACATGATTGCAGTTGCCTCGAGTGGCAACACACTGGTAAACCATGCGAGCATGCCATTCTATTCTTAGCCTCACAGCCCAAGTTAAACATGCATCCATATCTGCATGAATATTATTCGGTAGCAAAATTCAAAGCTGCATATGCAACTCCAATCCCACCTCTTACAGATCAGTCACAGTGGCCAGAAGTGCCACTTGAATTTTCCATGTGTCCTCCTCTTACAAAAAAAAAGGCAGGCAGACCTAAACAGAGTAGATTCAAGGCATGGTTTGAAAAAGGTGGGAGTAGTAAGAAGGGCAAGGACAAGAAAGATGGAAAGCCAAAAAGGGTTCAAAAGGGTAGCAAAAATAGATGCAAGCGGTGCCAAATACTTGGGCACAGAGAGGGATCTAGACACTGCATTTTCTCTGCTCCTAAGCCTAGACAGTATGTGCTTATTTGTGTTTTTTTTCATATTGTGCTTATTTTTGTGTTTTTTTCATATTGTGCTTTGTTGTTTTCAGGAGGAAGGCTCCAAGTCAGCCTCTTGTTGTTGAACAGTGTTGGCCAACAAAAAGAGCAAGAGTCAGTGGCTGCAGAAGGAAGAGAAGTGAGTCGCAACAATTTGGCACTGAAACTGAAGAAACTGCAGCTGGTGTCACTGAAACTGAAGAAACTGCATTCGAAATGCACACTGTCGACACTGTCGAAACTGAAGAAATGGAGGTGCACACTGTCGAAACTGAAGAAATGGAGGTGCACACTGTCGAAACTGAAGAAATGGAGGTGCACACTGTCGACACTGTCGACACTGAAGAAACTGAAGAAATGGTGCACACTGAACCTACTTTCCAGTTTCAGTCGACTCCAGTGAAGAAAACCAAGATGATCAGTGAACTTGTGGGTGCAGTGCAACCCAAAACCAGAAATGCTAAGGCGAAGAAGGGTACACGGCGTGGTCGGAAGAAATAGAACTGAAATTCAAAACTGTTGGGCATGTAATAATATTTGTTGGACACTATTTATGGCATGTAATAATATTTGTTGGGCACTATGTATGGCATGTAATAATAGTTTGGTTATTGTTTTCAAACTGAAATTCAAATTTCGTTAAATTCAAATTTCGGTTGAAATTCAAATTTGGACTGAAGTTGAACTTTTGACTCGGGTTTGATGTTTCAATGCCACCTCAACTCAATTATGTATGTTATCTGATCATTCTGAGTCCTTTTGTTAAGTTAGACTCCTAGTCATCAAAAGTGTGTTTCAAATGACCCCCAAAGGTAGGGTAAACACCCTCATTTCTAAGCAACTTTTTTTTCATCTTCTCTAAATCATCCCCAAACCTCACAATAGGTTCATTTTAGTGTGACTAAGAAGGATCAAGGCTTACTTTTAAAATTTGGTGTGTAAAATTTGTTTAAATGTTGGTCAAACTTAGGGTTTGACCAAATTTGGAATAATCACAAAATATTCAAAAAATATCAAAAAAATGGAAAACCAGTGCACATTGTCTTATAATGTCATATACTACCTTTTGGATCTTATAAAAAAGTTATATACACATTCAAGCTCTCTGTTCATTCATAAGATGTGATATCGGCAGAACTCTGCCGTATGAAGTCAAGGTTGAAGAGAGGTGGTTTAAGGTTTTGAAAATGAAATCTTTCAAAACCTCACAAAAGGTTCATTTTGGTGTAACTAAGAAGGATCCAAGCTTACTTTTCCAATTTGGTGTGTAAAACTTGTTTAAATGTTGGTCAAACTTGGCTTTGACCAAATTTGAAATAATCACAAAATATTCAAAAAATATCAAAAAAATGGAAAACCAATGCACATTGTCTTATAATGTCATATACTAACATCTCCAATTGATAAACAAGGTCTAGGTACATTCAAACAAAATATATGGCAATGTGGTGTGAAATCACACATCTCAAACTATGAACTCTCATATGTGAAGAGAGGTGGTTTAAGGTTTTGAAAATGAAATCTTTCAAAACCTCACAAAAGGTTCATTTTGGTGTAACTAAGAAGGATCCAAGCTTACTTTTCCAATTTGGTGTGTAAAACTTGTTTAAATGTTGGTCAAACTTGGCTTTGACCAAATTTGAAATAATCACAAAATATTCAAAAAATATCAAAAAAATGGAAAACCAATGCACATTGTCTTATAATGTCATATAATAACATCTCCAATTGATAAACAAGGTCTAGGTACATTCAAACAAAATATATGGCAATGTGGTGTGAAATCACACATCTCAAACTATGAACTCTCATATGTGAAGAGAGGTGGTTTAAGGTTTTGAAAATGAAATCTTTCGAAACCTCACAAAAGGTTCATTTTGGTGTAACTAAGAAGGATCCAAGCTTACTTTTCCAATTTGGTGTGTAAAACATGTTTAAATGTTGGTCAAACTTGGCTTTGACCAAATTTGAAATAATCACAAAATATTCAAAAAATATCAAAAAAATGGAAAACCAATGCACATTGTCTTATAATGTCATATACTAACATCTCCTAGCTTTGGAGGACATTTGGACAAGGTCGAAAAAAAAAGTTGTTAGAAATGGGGTCCTTTCCCCTAGCTTTGGAGGCCATTTCTATCACGTTTCCGACAACGATGAGTTGTGTCTCACAAAATAGATCAGGGCAACCATGGGAAGTGTTGTACATTAAAGACAACTTAGTAAGCTCAAACAAACATACAAAAGTACAAAGTTGAATTTAGCATCATATTTCAATTTCGGCCAAAATTTGGACAAGATACTAAAATTTAGTAATATAGAGAAACCCCTCTTAACCTAACCCTAGTAGCTGCTCAAAATCGTCTTAACCTAACTCTAGTAGCTGCTCAAAACCCCTCTAAACCAAACACCTAGTAGATGCTCATATCGGGCTATATATCTATGTGTTGAGTCGGGCTATATTTCATGTGTTATATACCGATTATTATTCTGCGGCAAACCCCTCTAAATTACCTAACGTTACTAGCTCCTCAAAACACCGCTAAACCAAACACTATTGCTGCTCATATCTGTTATATTCGAAAGCATTCTGTTTTGAAAGAATTTGGTAATATATGGAGAATACAAAACACATCTAAACCTTAGTAGCTCCTCAAAACACCTCTAAACCAAACCCTAGTCTTGCTATGCGTACAAAATTGCATAGCTTTTTGAATTTGCGTATTTTGCATCACACACATGGATCAATGCGTAAGTTGACTAGTAGCTTTTTTTGAATTTGCGTACGTGGATTGAAGCGTACGTGGTTTGAAGCGTACGTGGTTTGAAGCGTACATGGTTTGCGTACGTGGTTTGAAGCGTCTCAGCCGTTGATCGCTCTTCGTGGATGGTTCAGATCTTGCGCAAGTCACACACGATCCGCGTGCTCGGTGGTTCTGCCCTCTGATTGGCTAGCAGTGCGTGGAGCGCGCGCCTCCGTTTGTTTTCTGTGTAACTGCATGCACCAACTGACTGGTGGGTCCCGTTCACATGCAGACATTGCATGCATGCCGCAGCCACTCCCCTCGACGTAGCCTGCACACCTCGATGGAGGAAAAGCATCGTACCAGCGCTATTTTTTGCGATGCGTCGATTCAGCCCGTGTCTCTGCCGTCTCTTCGATGCATGCCCGCCCGCGTGCGCGTGTACACGCGTGCACATCAATGCTGGCCGCCGCCCGCGTCGCAGTCTGTACGCCGCCCTCCGGCCGGCCGCCGCGCGCATCTTTTCACGTATCGCACTAAATACACCACGGCCACGTCGATGGAGAAGAAACGCCACCGCTCCTTCGTGTGTGCCGTCTCTTTATAAGGCCCTCTCTTCTTCCTCTTCTCTCACACTCATCTCACAAGCCGCATAGCCCTCCTTCGTCAAGCCACATCCTTCCTCTTCTCCCTCCATAGCTAGCCACCATGCAGTACAACGGGCCTACGTTCCAGCGCCCTGCAGCCACCCCCGAGTGGCAGTACCCGCCCGGTGTCATCGTCGAGAACCAGCTCCGCATCTGGGCCTTCTCGAGGTGGAGGGGCGCAAGGGAGTTTGCGCAATACTTCCTCTCGTCGGGCTACCGCCACCTTCCCCCGGGCTCCCCGCGCATGTTCCGGATCGAGGACTTCTTCGACGGTTCCGGCCGGAACCGTCTCGTCATCGGCCACTACGTTGTCTTCACCAACAGCTTCGACGCTTACCACCTCCTTGGGCAGGTGTTCTTTTTTGGATGCGAGTTCATCGCATTCACCAACTTCAACATCTACACCAACTTCACCGACATCTACCGCTTCCAAGGCCGCATTCACTCCCTCCCCTACAACATGGAGGAGGACGACGACGAGTGAGGGGTGAGCCACCCCGGCCGACGGAGGAGCCAAGGAGAAGGAGAAGGAGGAGCTGTACCGTGTCGTTTTATTTCTGTTTAATGTCGTTTATTTCCTTGTTAGTCGTTTGCTTGGGCATATATGCCCCTATCTACTTTATTTCCTCTAGTTATTAGTCGTTTGCTTGGGCATATAGCCCCTACTTTATTTCCTTGTAAGATGATGCCCCTATATATCGGGCTTGTGTAAGGTTAGTAAGTGCATGCGCTACTGCCCGTGCTACTATATATTATGTAAGGTTAATTATTAAGTGCTACTAGTGTGTGATGCTACTATTTTTTATGTGTGATGCTACTATATTATGTGTCATTTTTTCCTTTTGCCAAGCAAGTAACAAGGGAAAAAGTAAAACATGAGCTACCTTTTAGCCGAAGCAACATTTGTTACAACAAGCTAAAACAAGTACATAAGTTTGCCTCTAAGAAAAATGTGTTACACCAAGCTAAAACAAGAAAATATATGTGCATTTGCCTCTATGTGTGCCTCTATGCAAAAAATTATTTTTAAGGAATAAACCAAGCATTTTTTCTACACATGTGTGCCTCTATGCTATTAAAAAAGAGTGCCCATACGGGCGTGGGCCTTTTCTGGTCGGATCTGGGTAGATTATCAAGGCCCATCATCTCTTCGTCCTAAAAAAAACATTGCTATGAACTGTTGGCATGTTTACTCACGGGCCCGTTTACTCACAGCCCAACAACTAATCTGGCAGCCCATAACGTTTTTTTTTGAAAACAACACTGTCGACTGAAGTTCACTGAAGAACTGTCTTCTGAACTTTTAACTGAAGAACAACTGGCCCGAACAATTTCGTTTCAATTCGATTAAGTTACATGAACTTGGCATGGCGCACACATCGCGTCCTCTGCCCTAACGACGGATAAACAACATGTAAAACAAAAACAGAGCAATGATAGCACAATAAAATCCAGCTGCCATCAAATTTGCTTGCTTCTGCAGATCGATCATCTGCTTCAGATGCTTCTTGATCTTCTTCAGTTCCTGGTTCAGTTCGCACTCTGCGGACACTGCACGATTGCACGCATTACTCGTCGTCGGCACGTCTCTGTCCGGGGCGGACGAGCTCCCCAAATCCAAATTCTGCACACCAAGCGACGGCCCCCAATTGAGCTCCCAGGTTGCGGCCCCGTTGGAATCAAGGTAGCCCTCCCTTCTAAGCCTCTCAAGATATATATCCATCCACTCGAAATGGGTACAGTTCTTCAAGATCTGAAAACGGAAACATGAACCCTAAATCAAAGATTTGCCGAGAAAACTCGAATTGGGGAGAAATCAGAGCAATTGGATGCGAAAGAACTGAGATCTAACCTTGCCATCCCTTCCTTCCTGTGTTTTGTTCGGGCATTTGACAAACTCGCGCCCGAGATTGCCATTCTCATCCGTCTTGGTCACCCTGATGGGGTCGCAGCATGGAAAACAAAAATTTTCTATGCGGCAAAGCGGAATAAACCCCAAGGATCTAGATCTACGAGATGAAGATAGCGAAGATGAGATCCAATCTCTTACCCTCGAAGATCAACAAACGCGTTTTGTCGGTGCAGGGGTTGGCTAGTCGATCCCCGCAACTAGACTCGTCTAGTCGCGAGGAGATGTATTATCCTCGAGATCCAATCCGGCGAAGTGCGGCAACGGGCAGCACCTCCGCGGCGTCCACACGTACAGCTCGATGAAGACGTCGACTCCTTGATCCCGCAAGCGAGACGACGTGGCCTTGATGATCTCAGCAGCACGACGGTAGTGCCGGTGACGATGACGGTCTCCGCGAGCAGGGCTTCGCCAAGCCAAGCAAGAGGAGAGGGAGAGGAGCAAGGTGGCGCAGCCCCTAGGGCAAGGGGGTGCGGCTAGGTGTGGTGGTGAGGCGGCGGCAGCCCTCCGGGAGAGGAGGGGTGCGGCTAGGGTAGATGGGGAGAGAGGGGGTGCGGCTATGGGGGGGTGCGGCTGCCTCCAAGGTGTGTGGTGCGCCCCCCCCTTGCCCCTCCTTATATAGGTGGCGGCTAGGGCAAGGGCAGGGCCGGCCGGCCCCCCCCTTTGACTTGCCCCCCAAGTCGGAGTCCAACAAGGACTCCTCCTTGGGCCCTTTCCTAAAGGGGTGGGAGCCCACCTCCTAGTCCAACTAGGAGTGGGACTCCCCTCCTATGCCGCACCCCTTAATGGGCCTAGGTGGTGCGCCCCACCAAGTGGTGGCAGCACCCCTTTGCACCATGTGGGCCCCATACAAATTATGCGGTCCCACTTCTAGACTCTTCTAGAACATTCCGGAACCTTCCGGTACCCTTTAAATAATTTCCGGAACTTTTCCGAAACCTCCGGAAACCACTTTCCATATATGAATCTTATTCTCCGGACTCCTCCGGAACTCCTCGTGATGTCCGGGATCCCATCCGAGACTCCGAATCACCATTCGTTCACTTCATCATTTAATTCATCGCAAAACCTAATTTCATCGGAACGTTAAGTGTGTGACCCTACGGGTTCGAGAATGCATAGACATGATCATATCAACAATTAATAGCGGGACCGGGATGTCCATATTAATTCCTATACACTCAACGAAAACCTTTTCTCGATTGAACCACAATGCCGGAGATTCAATTAATCTCATATACGATTCCCTTTGTCTCACGATATTTTACTTGCCCGAGATATAATCGTTGACATCCCCATGTCTAGTTTAATCTCGTTACCGGCAAGTTCTCTTTACTCGTCCATAATATAGGATCCCGGTGATTACAACTTAATCACATGTCTGCAGACTCTTGATGCTATATTACCGAGAAGGCCTGGAGATATCTTCTCCGTCACATGGAGGGACAAATTCCACTCTCGATTCATATCACCCAACAACCCACCATCGGAGATACCTGAAAGCCACCTTTATAATCACCCAGTTACGAAGTGACGTTTGATGTCCACAAAGTATTCCTCCGGTGAACGGGAGTGATATAATCTCATAGTCTAAGGAAACTATATTTGGCATATTAAAAGTGTTGACAACAAAACTTTTGTGACACGATTAATTGCAACTCTTTATTTGGGTCATGTCCATCACACCATTACTCCTAATGATATGACTCCGTTATCAAGTGACTATAACAAGTCCATAGTTAGGAAACTCTAACTATCTCTTGATCAACGAACTAGTCCTGTAGAGGCTTACTAGGGACTCCGGGTGTTTATATTCCACACATGTATTATGTTTCCATTTAATACAATTATAGCATGGATAATAAACTATTATCATAAACTTGAATATGCTTAATAAACCATTTTATTATTGCCTCTAGGGCATATTCCCAACAGTCTCCCACTTGCACTAGAGTCAATAATCTAGTTTACATTTCCGCGATCCAACACCCATGAAGTCTCACTCATGAAGTCTCAGTGCTGATCATGTTTGCTTGTGGAAGAGGTTCCGTCCATGCTTGTACTTTACAGCTCTTTATGTCCTTTGCAAAATTACTTTATCATCATATGATAAACTTCTTATCATCCCATGATAAAACCATTATCATATAATGCATATAATATGTTTGGTTATAGAGTGAGATAATCATATCCTTTCATGCCCATATGTATGATTAGTCAAAAGAACTTTCTCATAACACATGCATCTGGAACTCACTCAATCTTGAAACAACTTTCTCAAACCAAAATATTATATCTTATTTCAATCCTTGAATTAATCATATACTCCTATATGTTGTAGACTTAACAAATCAACAGCGAACCTTGTCACTTTGATATTTCCGATCATGCTTTCGCTGTGCTACTCTGCTATTAAGAGATCCCTAATTTAGTCTGGCTTTATGACTTCAACCAAGTCCACCATTTTCTAAATTTATCTCAATCTCATGAAAAATGACTCCTCATTCATCATGTTCTTACAATTAAGAACTTGGGTCACATATCGTCATATACAAACATATGGTTCTTATATGTTGAGATCTATGAACAATTCATATTGAATTCCAACATATCCTCCAACCATCAATTTTGTACTGAGTTCTCTAACTCAATGCTTCACCTATATGCCATAATGAGATGAACCGTTCTTCTCTTTGTTTCATTTTGAACTCCTTCAAAAATATTTAGGTTAAACATCTGACTTTAATGTTTATCAAACTTATCTATCCTCCATAGATACATTCATCTACATGAATATTTGACGTTCAAACTAACTTCATAAGTTATGCATTGGTCCATGACAACATTTACAACATTTATGAAATCTCCATTTCAAACACTATGTTGTAAACTCCCACTCAAATATACCTCATACACATATTAAATTGTGAAGCCACTTTGGCTCCCACTCAGAAATATGTTATCTTTATATTTGACCATGATATGTCACCACATATTTTGATTATGGAAATTAGTTTCTGCTCTAACTTAATATATGTCACCACATATCTTAATTAGATCTCACTCAGTTTCTTATGCACTTTCTCGACACTTTGGACTCCTCCAAAACTCTTAACTCTTAAGATTCGAGAACTCATATACGAAACACCAGCACTTTGCTAGTTCTAAGTTTTATTTATTCCACGCAAACTCTTTTGCCAAAATAAATATGTGAAACATTCTTTTCACAAAATCAAGTAACGATTACTTTATGATTTAAACTTAAATTGGAATGACTCTTAGTCACTTTCGTATTAAAGTTTCTATTTCTTCTTTTGTAGCTTTTGCAGGTGTGTCTTGTTTCTCAAAACATGACAAGTAAATCATGAATATTATTTTGCAACTATTGACAAAATTCATATTCTTGAATCCTACATCTCTTTAGACAAGCTAAACCATAATTCAATGATCACCATCATTAAAAACCCTTTATGTGTCAAGTTTTAACCAACATAGCACTTTACACATGTGCCACTTGATACATAAACATGCACGGTTTAATCTTTCTAAACTCATTCCAACAATTCTTTTATCCATGAAACAATTTCACGATAAAACCACTAAAATACATAACACAACCAAACACATTGGTTTGTTCCTTTTAGTCTCACATTGTGGAATCTCTATTCATAATCTCATATGAACATTCTACAAAACTTTATTTGCTATGGCTCTTAATTATCTCATAATCATCGAAACCACTATTTCACATAACTCATATGCGAAATGCAAATCATTAAATAGATCCTTTATTTAAAACAGAGTGTTATCAAAATAAATCTAAATGATACTAATGAAAACCTTAAAACCAAGAACCCTTTGTTTATGACCACATGATATCAAATATAATGTGACTACAATACTTTAGGTTTATCAAAAACACCTTTGAATAAACTCTAAACATTGTAATTTGTGATAACACTTGTCACAAGTCACCATACTAAACAATAACTCAATATTTTGTCTCTTTTGATCAAATCGAAAGGACTCAATTATCTTGTTAACTCAATATCCTCTACTTCCAAAATCATGACATGAATAAATACTCCTATTCACTCATTCATGATAAAATAATGATGTCTTTTATTTACTGAAAAATACAACCAACACTTGTGTTTATTTTCAGCAACTCATGGCATTTTCAGAAAAATGGCATTTTTAATCACACTACTTAGTGATGCGCATCAATATGCTCTTCAGCACTAATAGTACAATTAAAACAATTCTCATCATTAAGTATTGGATATTTTAGCATGTCTTTATTTTTATAAGTGTTTAACTAATTATCGTTTAAATCTAGCAAAGGACAATAATCTCATAATCGAAACGTGATCTCCAAAAAGGATTACTCATGAAAATAGAACAACCACTTGTCTTTAACATGAATGACCGTCTCACAAACCGAGACACACTAATTTAAGATCACACTTAATTCGATTACAAAACTCATTCAAATCCTCTAATTTAAAACGATAAATGTAGAAGTAGAACATCGCCAGCATCAACTCCTTGATTGCCATCTTCCCGCGAAATCCACTCAGTCCCTCCATGCACTTCTCAAACGGTAGGCCCTGTTTTCATAAAACAGCACAAGTATCAAATACTTAGCTCACCATAAGTGTAAATGGGACATTAAACATTTATAACTAGTATATCAAAATATACCTTCTGCGTTGACTACCTCTCCTGCTATGGGTTCCACTTTAACTTGACGCAGCTGGGAAATAAATTCACAGAAAGTGATCGAATCCCTTCCCATGATATACTCCCTGACATAATCCTTATAGCTGGGGGGAAGCGAGCGCAGCACCCCATCTATTGCCATCTCGTCAGTTATTTCATGGTTCCAAACATCCACCATAGTATAATACAGCCGGTGCATCTTACTTAGGTGCTGTTCCAAGCAAGTGTTTTCTTCCATCTTAGTTGAAAGAAATTCATCCAGGCATTCAAACCTTGCAACTCTAACTTGTGCTATGAACCTTTGTTTCAGCTCATCGACAATCTCCATTGCGCTCAAGTTTCCAAATTGCCTACCAAGGTTAGAATCCATGAAGGCGCATATCAGCCACTCGACTCTCAAGTAGGTGGTCTTTTGATCATACCACTCCATATACCCTTCATAGTCAACAGTAACATCAGGGCATTTTTCTAAGGCTTCATCTATCACGTAGAGCTCATCATTGTCGAAAAGGGCTTTTCTCAGACGCATGTACCACTCAGCAAAGTTGGACCCATCTAGACGCAGCTCCTCAGCAAGAAACATACTACTGTAGTCTCCCATGATCTACAAGGATTTTGCAAAGACATCTTTAGGACACTTGTTTATGATATTTTAGTTCAAATTAATCAAATTAACGAACTCCCACTAAACTCAACATCTCTCCGGTTGATTAGTGACACACGATCCAAATTCACTACACCACCACCGATCATCACGTGAGATGATGTAGTTTCAATGGTGAACAACTCAGTGTTGATCATATCATTCATATGACTCGTGTTTAACCTTTCGGTTCCGTGTTCCCGAGGCCATGTCTGTACATGCTAGGCTCGTCAAGACAACCGTAGTATTTCCGCTTGTGCAAACTGGCTTGCACCCGTTGTATGTGAACGTTGAATCTATCACACCCGATCATCACGTGATGCTTCGAAACGACGAACTTTCGCAACGGCGCATACTAGGGGAGAACACTTAATTATCTTGATATTAACATGAGAGATCACCTTATCATGCTACCGTCGCGATCACATCTAAGCATAACAATAAGGTGCATAAAAGGGATTAACATCACATGCAATTCATAATTGTGATATGATATGGCCTTTCTTCATATGCTCTTAGATCTCCATCTTCAAAGCACCGGCAAGATCTCCATCTCCGGCATGATCTCCATCATCTTGGCGCCATCACCATGGTTGTCCACCAACTATTGCAACTACAACTAATGCTACTCTTAGCAATAAAGTAAAGCAAATTACATGGTGATTTCATCGACACGCAGGTCACATAAAATAATAGACAACCATATGGCTCCTGCCGGTTGCCGTACTCGTCGACATGCAAGTCGCGAAACATTACAAACATGATCATTGCATACATTATCACAAATCACATTGGCCATATCACATCACTTGACCCCCTCTGCAAAAACAAGTTAGACGCCTTTACTTTGTTTATGCAAATTTTACGTGGCTTGGGTCAACGAGTTAGAACCGTTCTAATCTACGCAAAAACCACAACGGTGATATAATAGTTGCTTATTTACTCATCCTTTTGAAAGGCCTTCCATTGAAAATTGCATCCTCACTAAAGCAAGAGAAACAGACACCCGCCAGCCACTTATGCAAAACAAGTTGCATGTCAATCGTGGAACCGGTCTCTCGTGCGCGGACGAGTAAGGTTGGTCCGGGCCGCTTCAATCTCACAATACCGCAAAGATGCAAAGTGCACGCGAGAAGGTAGCAACATAAAATATCAACGCCCACAACTCCTTGTGTTCTAATCGCATCAACACCTACGAAGATCTAGGCTCTGATACCACTGATGGGGTCGCAGCATGGAAAACAAAAATTTTCTACGCGGCAAAGCGGAATAAACCCCAAGGATCTAGATCTACGAGATGAAGATAGCGAAGATGAGATCCAATCTCTTACCCTCGAAGATCAACAAACGCGTTTTGTCGGTGCAGGGGTTGGCTAGTCGATCCCCGCAACTAGACTCGTCTAGTCGCGAGGAGATGTATTATCCTCGAGATCCAATCCGGCGAAGTGCGGCAACGGGCAGCACCTCCGCGGCGTCCACACGTACAGCTCGATGAAGACGTCGACTCCTTGATCCCGCAAGCGAGACGACGTGGCCTTGATGATCTCAGCAGCACGACGGTAGTGCCGGTGACGATGACGGTCTCCGCGAGCAGGGCTTCGCCAAGCCAAGCAAGAGGAGAGGGAGAGGAGCAAGGTGGCGCAGCCCCTAGGGCAAGGGGGTGCGGCTAGGTGTGGTGGTGAGGCGGCGGCAGCCCTCCGGGAGAGGAGGGGTGCGGCTAGGGTAGATGGGGAGAGAGGGGGTGCGGCTATGGGGGGGTGCGGCTGCCTCCAAGGTGTGTGGTGCGCCCCCCCTTGCCCCTCCTTATATAGGTGGCGGCTAGGGCAAGGGCAGGGCCGGCCGGCCCCCCCTTTTGCTTGCCCCCCAAGTCGGAGTCCAACAAGGACTCCTCCTTGGGCCCTTTCCTAAAGGGGTGGGAGCCCACCTCCTAGTCCAACTAGGAGTGGGACTCCCCTCCTATGCCGCACCCCTTAATGGGCCTAGGTGGTGCGCCCCACCAAGTGGTGGCAGCACCCCTTTGCACCATGTGGGCCCCATACAAATTATGCGGTCCCACTTCTAGACTCTTCTAGAACATTCCGGAACCTTCCGGTACCCTTTAAATAATTTCCGGAACTTTTCCGAAACCTCCGGAAACCACTTTCCATATATGAATCTTATTCTCCGGACTCCTCCGGAACTCCTCGTGATGTCCGGGATCCCATCCGAGACTCCGAATCACCATTCGTTCACTTCATCATTTAATTCATCGCAAAACCTAATTTCATCGGAACGTTAAGTGTGTGACCCTACGGGTTCGAGAATGCATAGACATGATCATATCAACAATTAATAGCGGGACCGGGATGTCCATATTAATTCCTATACACTCAACGAAAACCTTTTCTCGATTGAACCACAATGCCGGAGATTCAATTAATCTCATATACGATTCCCTTTGTCTCACGATATTTTACTTGCCCGAGATATAATCGTTGACATCCCCATGTCTAGTTTAATCTCGTTACCGGCAAGTTCTCTTTACTCGTCCATAATATAGGATCCCGGTGATTACAACTTAATCACATGTCTGCAGACTCTTGATGCTATATTACCGAGAAGGCCTGGAGATATCTTCTCCGTCACATGGAGGGACAAATTCCACTCTCGATTCATATCACCCAACAACCCACCATCGGAGATACCTGAAAGCCACCTTTATAATCACCCAGTTACGAAGTGACGTTTGATGTCCACAAAGTATTCCTCCGGTGAACGGGAGTGATATAATCTCATAGTCTAAGGAAACTATATTTGGCATATTAAAAGTGTTGACAACAAAACTTTTGTGACACGATTAATTGCAACTCTTTATTTGGGTCATGTCCATCACACCATTACTCCTAATGATATGACTCCGTTATCAAGTGACTACAACAAGTCCATAGTTAGGAAACTCTAACTATCTCTTGATCAACGAACTAGTCCTGTAGAGGCTTACTAGGGACTCCGGGTGTTTATATTCCACACATGTATTATGTTTCCATTTAATACAATTATAGCATGGATAATAAACTATTATCATAAACTTGAATATGCTTAATAAACCATTTTATTATTGCCTCTAGGGCATATTCCCAACACACCCACCGTTTAAGGGGCTCTGGGCGTGGGCATTTAGGACACCGAGTCAGCGGCACTGCGCCATACTTTGGCCATCTTGAGTGCGAGGCGGAGGAGCTAGACATCGGTGCGCGTCGTCGCCGGAGAAGAGAGAGGAAAGGGGAAGCAATGGCGGGCGCGGCGTCGAGCGCGGTCGGGCACGGGCGTGGTTGATTTCTAGCTGCGCTGAGGTGGGTCCCACACCGTGCGTACGTGGATAAGTGGTGGGTCCAATGTTCCAAACGGTCACTCCAGCCTAACGTAACCCCAACCTAACAGCTAACGAGCGTTCAAGGGCCATGTCGCATGAGAGCTATTTACGCGTTCAGATGTGTCGCATGGGAGCTATTCAGTCCAAATATGTCGCACTCCTTCCAATTCGCTGAAAAAACGTCGCATGTGAGCTATTTGCCCAGCCATGTCGGGGAACTTCCAGAGTAGAGGCGGGTGAGGGTGGCCATGCAAAACAAGGTGGCGGGGAGAGCAAAATCAAGCGGATAGCGGCGGTTGACGAGGACGAGTTCCTGGATGCCCTTGGGCCTTGGCGGCGAGGAGCTGGAGCCAGAGCGTGAGCAGGCCATGGAACTCCGGCATGCGGCAGCTGGTGAGGTGGACGCAACGGAGGGGCCCCGGATGCGCGGCGAGGACACTGGACACGGCGGAGGTGTCGGGGAGGAGGTCGGCCTCGACGAGGACGAGCGGGGCGGAGCGCCAGACCCCACGCCAGCGGCGGGAGAGAGCGGCTGTGCGCGCGGCGTCCTTGACGGCAAGGAGGGAGACGATGTCGCCGAGGAGCGCGTCGGGGAGAAGGCTGACGCGGTCAACGGCGTCATTGGGGGGGAGGGCGAAGAGGCGAGCGGCGGGGGTGACGGGCGGGTCGGGAAAGGCGTAGTCAGGCGGGGAGAACAATCGGCCGAAGAGCGCCCTCCACTCGTTCGAGCGGTTGTTCAGGAAGTCGGTCGCCACTGCCATTACTGGGCCGAGCGGCCCTGGAATGTCAATGGACGCCGCCGCCGGCAGCCAGAAGACGCCTTCTACATCGTCCGGGTTAAGTCCTAGGCGCCGGAACTCGGCCGCCATCGCGGGGTTCATAAGTACGGGCGGCACACTAGTGTCCATGGCCGCCAACGGAAGCGCCGCGGCGGGGGTGAGCCGGCGAGGGTTTTGAGCGGCGGCGTGTGTCTGTGGAGTGGAGCAGAACGGCGGAAGGGAAGGGAAGCTGTGGGTAGAAGCCTCGGTGGGCCTAAATGTTCGAAACCGATCACCTGTGGCCCATGAATCGGTCCCGCAGTTGTTTCTAATCCTGAGAGGCTGGGTAGGGAGCCCCTATGCCTCGCTTCAAGCAAGGCGTACGCTCGAGCTCGCCCGAACAGGGGGGGTGACCTCGCATACGACCCCTCCACATGGGCCGGCCCATGTCCAGGTTTTTTTCGTTTTTTCTTTTGTTTTTTATCTTTATATAATCGTTTTTTCCTGTTTGTTTTTCTGTTTTATTTCTGTTTTTGTTTTTCAATCTTAAGATTTTTATAAATCTGGATATTCTCATATTTCAAACATTTTTCAAAATTTAAACCATTTTTAAATTGAATATTTTCAAAAAAGCATTTTTTTAAATCGGAACAATTTAAAAAATGAATAATTCCAAAATTTGAACCATTTTCAATTCCTATTTTTTACAAAAAATAAAATTTCAAATTTGAATATTTTGATAATTTTAATATTTAAAAAATAAATAAATGAAAAAGGGGATTTTTGGATGAACCGAAAATAGTAGTGAACCAAAAATACAGGTGAACCGAAAATAATAGTGAACCAAAAAATGTTGGTGAACAAAAAATGTTGGTTAACCGAAAATAATAGTGAACCAAAAAATATCGTTGAACCAAAAATAATAGAAAACCGAAAAGGAACCAAAATTCGGGTGAACCAAAAATAATAGTGACCCAAAAATTCGAATGAACCAAAAATAATAGTGAACCAAAAATTCGGGTGAACTAAAAATAATAGTGAACAAAAAATTCGGGTGAACCAAAAATAATAATGAACAAATTCTTTGGGTGAACCAAAAATAATAATGAACCGAAAATACCGGTGAATAAAAAATAATAGTGAACAAAAAATGAAATAAATGCGGGGTGAACCGAAAATAATAGTGAACCAAAAATTCCGGAACCGAAAATAATAGGGAATCGAAAAGGAACCAAAATTCGGGTGAACCAAAAATAATAGTGAATAAAAAATTCGAGTGAATCGAAAAAAATAATGAACAATTTCTTTGGGTGAACTGAAAGTAAAAATGAGCCAAAAATACCGGTGAACCAAAAATAATGGTGAACCAAAAAGTAACTAAAATTCGGGTAAACCAAAAATAATAGTGAACCAAAAATGCCGGTGAACCAAAAAGAATAGTGAACCAAAAATGTTAGTAAACCAAAAATAATAGTCAACCAAATAATGGTGAACCAAAAATACCGGTGTACCAAAAAGATTAGTAAACCAAAAAGTAACTAAAATTCGGGTAAACCAAAAATAATAGTGAACCAAAATGCCGGTGAACCAAAAAGAATAGTGAACCAAAAATGTTAGTAAACGAAAAATAATAGTGAACCAAATAATGGTGAACCAAAAATACCGGTGTACCAAAAAGATTAGTAAACTAAAAATAATAGTGAACTAAAAATACCGGTGAACAAAAAAGAATAGCGAACCAAAAATGTTAGTAAACCCCAAAAAAATAGTGAACCAAAAATGATGGTGAACCGAAAATAATAATGAACCAAAAATTCGGATGAACCAAAAATATCGGGTGAACCAAAATTAATAATGAACCAAAAAAACCATCGAACCGAAAATAATAATAAAACAAAAACAAAATTAGATAATAATACCGGTGAACTGAAAGTAATAATAAACCAAAAGGAAACTAAAATTCGGGTAACCAATAAATACCGATGAATCAATTTTTTTTAAATGGTTTATATTTGAAAATTATTCATTTTGAAAATGGTTAAAATATTTTTTTGTAGAAAATCATAATTGAACAATTTTTATTTCTAAAGAAAGTTTCAGATTTTGGAAACTGATCAAGTAGGCAAAAATATTCATGTACCAAACCAGAATAGAAATAAAAAGGAAAGAAAAAGAAAAAACGAAAAACAAAAAAGAAACATAAAAATCGAAAGAGAAATAAAAAAGTCGCCTGGGCCGGGGCCCGTCATAGGCCACATGCGGCCAACCACGTGCTAGTGTAGGAAAAAAAGGAAAACAAAACTGAAAAATGAAGTAGTCCATAAATGGGCCGGCCCAGTTAGGTGCCCTCTGCGGGCGAGTCGGTACTCGCGCTCGCAGAGGGCGAGATATAGCGCCTGCGGGCTGAGTATATAGTTGTCGATTTCTTATATATATTGAAACTGATTCAGTGTAGTTCCAAAAAAAAAAACTGATTCAGTGGAGACGGTGCAGACGCTTGCTGATCCAGGGAACCATAGGACAGTGGGCATGGTGTTTTTAGATGAGTGTCGGTTGATCATCGCAGGATTCAATTCGACATGTTTAACTCACTGTCCTCGAGAAGGAAATAAGGCGGCACATATGAATATGATTGCTAGATCCGTCATCCGTAGATGTTACTAATATTTGGGTTGACGAACCTCCTATGTTTCTTTATCCACAATTAGTGGATGATGTAACTGTTATTGTGTAATTAATAAAGGTTACTAATTTCCAAAAAAAATAGTTGTCGATTTCCTACAGAATTAGTTGTAAAATCCTCTACCAAAATTATCCATTGGAATTTCTAAAAGAGATCGGTGGACAATGTTGACCATGTGTTGAATCGGATGAAACTTTACCTTACATTTCAATATATTCTCAACTAAATTGCAAATAGTCTATTCAACCAAACCCAGGCCCAAAAGAAATCCCAATTTGGTTGCTTGTGCCAGCCTTAAAATTTGGCAGGCTAGAGAAAGCTTTCATAATTTCTGTAGATTTTTCTCTCACGTCTCAAAAACACGTGCTCTCTCAACTAGTAATTGTTATAGAAGTGTCATTTCTCTTATTCCTGTCGTACAAATGGCATATCTTAGTACTGGAGTATGGATGAACAATTGCTTTTGATGAACCACCAATAGCGAACCGAGGCCGCATTTTCATGATATGAATGTCTTTAGGCTGCTCACAGTGGGAGTAACATAAATAGTAACGTACAATCACATAACGCTTTCCTATAAAATATGAATCTACGATCAAATAAGTGAGAACATATCTGGATCAGAAAGGAACCGGTCGTGTGCGCCCATATTATGAGCAAAGCGGCTTCAAGCGGATGTGGCATAAAGCTTCACTTTCTTGTCGGTGCCATGGGACATGTATAAGTAAAGATTCTCATGGTATTGACAGCGGTGGAGAAAGTCATGGCAGCTGTGATTGAGGAATTGAAATTATGGTGGAGGCGTGTATTGGATGCGACAAAGACTATGCTACACAGGTTGTTGTACATATTTGGCTTGCGAGGAATTGTTCCTGTCCATTCCAGACATGATACATGTGGGCCCGATGACTTACAACAACGGCCTTGGCAAGCGGGGGCCGCATCACTGGAGGACTTTATTTTTTTGTGGTGCTCTTCGAGTACGGAGAGTCTTGATTTTTGGGGTGAAAACCTAAGGTCTGGCCTTTATTGGTTGTACCTGACAATGTACTTGTTGAAGGAATTGTTTTGAGAACTCAAACATTATCCAGGGTGAAAACCTAACATCTTCGATCGAGCGATGACAATGCTTGTGCATTGTTTCCTTCTTGGAGGTGTTGCGTTTGAAGAAACCTCTTTTGTAGTCAGGGTGATGTATTTGGTGGTGGTTAGAGTGTTGCTGCTGCAAGTGATTGATCACCGTGGAGGGATATTTTTTCTCTTTTCTCTTTTTTTTTTTTTTGGCCATGTGCATCTTTGATGTTTTTGGACATCTTATTGGTGTAGAGGTTGTGTGTAATTGGTATCCTCACAATATTAATATATTCCCTTTATCGAAAAAATAGTAGTAACATATGCATGTTAGTAGTCCAAATTACTATTCACTTTGACTAGCCTTAGTAATCCCACTTTACATACGATTAAATTTCATTATTTTTCATTGACGGGCAAATGCATGTTGTTTAAGTGTCTGAACTTGTTAATTTGTCTTTCAAGGAAACAGATATTTAGTTTTTTTTAATGGAGCTGGTTAAAACTTCCAAAATTGCAATTAATCAACCCACTTTACATAGAAGTGCACATCAGGATTCACATTTCACACTAGAAGAATTTAAAGAGGTATGGTCGTAGCTGACTTTCCTGACGTACATAATCAACTAATTTCCTAAAACATCTAGTCGTTTGGATCCCATCATTTCATTTCATTTGGCAAAAATGAAATGAAATGAAATGAATTTCAGAGAAATGACATGGTTAGGAACAGGAATTGACTTAACATAGTAAAAACATTCTCTGGAATTCTAATTGAAATGACATTCCAATTCCATGACAGCCAAACACGTTAGGCATGGAATCTGAAATGAATTCCTCTAAACTGATGTGATCCAAATGACCCCTAAACGAAATTGGTAAGAACATACAGAAAATTAAGTAGCATGAATAAGCTCAGATACCTCTATTTCAACCGGGGAAAGTTGTGACTAAGCACACTGACAAGTACACACTGTAGGGGTCGTTGCATAGAAAACAAAAAATTTCCTACGAAACAAGCGGAGGTTAGAATGAAAAAGAAAAAAAGGAACCGATTTGGCTCGGTACACCGACACGATCAGAACTTCCCATTCCGTCCTTTTGAGTCGCTCTTTTACCTACTCGTATAACTAACACACTCCAAAGTCCAAACAAATCGAACAAACAATAGATAAGTTGTAGTATCTAACATGGGCAACGTGGTGTCACATTGTTAGGAGTTGTGAGGTTGTAGTTGCATGGATAAGCGTGGTTTTGATATATATGAGTGTTGGTATGGTGGCAATTACTTGTAAACTGCTACGGAATAACTAATTATTTTACCATTACGTTGTTTTTTCGCATCATAAACGTCTCTCTTATCGATTGTATCTTACTCGTATCGCTTTGTTAGAAATTACTACACGAACCAGTCGGTTCGGTTATCTTTAGTGGTATCTTGTTTGTACCTTTTCAATTGTTGCACCGTTGCCGAAGGTGACCGATGTGGTTGTCTTACGTATTGGTTTCCCTCAACTTTCACCATTGAGATCTTCGAGCGTAGCTGTCCGAATTTACAAATGGTGTTGATGAAAATAAATTCATATCATTAGCAAACATGATATGAAATTCGGCTTGCTGCATGTCTTAAATAGCTCATTCCATCTATCTATATATGTGATCATTTGCACATTTTCTTTCATCTCATTTTCTTTATGAAGACATCATGTCCAAATATCCTCTTATGCACTACCCTGGAGTATAAAAAAAAATAGTCCATCAGAATTCGTTCTACCAGTTAGCCAAATGATAGCAAAATTATTGTAAAAAGTAGGGGAGCATTCTACGTTGGATTCTCGTTTTAATTTAAAATTCAAAAAAGATTTAGTATATTTTTCCAATAAACCATCTACAAGGGTTTCTCGGGAAATCAGTAACCGGATTTACCGCCCAGTAACCAAAACCATGGATGCAACAATCTAATATCATTGGATAATCTAATTCGAATTTTGATTCATGTTGAGCGCCTTCTAATTTTTCAAAGTTCATCCTCTAATATTCAAGAACTTTTTTTTGAACTGAATATTCAATGACCGACACCACCCAGATGTATCATCACACCTCAGCTCATCAACTCGTAAAGCCTCTCTGTCTCTTCTAAATCATCTTGTAGTTCATGACTACGAGGAGTACATCCGTACATTCCAGGCGGCGCAGGCCAGGGCATGGCGAGCTAGCCGGTGACGGGGTTCATGCGGCCCAACCCGTGAACGCATGCGGCGGCCATGGCTACGTCGCACGACATCCCAGCACCAAGATTGGGTACGCCACGACGTACCGCAAAAAGGTGCGTCGCGAACAGGCCATCGTCGCGCCGAGCTGCCCGTGCAGATCGCCATCCATTCATACGATCCATGCCGCCAGCGTTATCTCAGCCATTGCCGCCAGGCGCCAACCTGCAGCGACCCGGCCCTCCCGATCGCCACCATCGCCGACGACGGCGCCCTAGTCTTGTACGTCGACGAGCGCATGCCGGATACATAGAAGGAGGCGGATGTGAGCAAAGCCGAGAGCCTCGCTGCTACGAGGGGACCCTGCTTGGCACGACCCGGGTCCTATCTGGTCACGCCGCCGGAAGCAGGCATCAGCGCCGACGTGGTGTCTAGATCCCTGATGGCGCGGTGGGTGAGACCTTGATCCTGAGCAACGGTGGCATGCATGGACTATGGCTTGGTTCGGTTGCTTTGATAGGCAAGATATTCTCTTCTCTCGGGCATGGTGAATGAGTTTGTGAACGTGATGAGGACGAAGCAGTTGCGGCAAGCGTTTTGTATTGGTCAGGTTTGTTAGGGAGGGAGCCGGTTGTTGAGTTAAATGTGGGTGTTTTTTTTAGATGAATGTGGGTGTTTGTTTGGGGGAGAGAGAGGACATGAGGGTGAGCACGCTTGTTTTTAGAGAGCTTTGGTTATCTTGTTGTAGATTTACGCGACGTAAAGTGTGACACCAGTAATTCACCACGGATCCATTCTTTATAGTAAAGATTGACAATTTGATACCTACTTCCGGTCCAAATGCATGCCTGATCGACAGCCAAATCACACTGATGTGATACACATGGGTCATCAAGGGTAGGTGCGAAGATTGGGTTGTACTAGGACTTAGCACCTGCGTGCTAGAATGTCTTAGGCATCCGGAAATCCACTTTGGCTCCCGGGCTCATATGAGCCCGGTTTTGTTTCCGATTTTTTTGAATTTTCAAAACGCTTCAAAAAAAATCTGAAAAAAATTGTGCGGAAACATATTCATGTATTCAATACTCGTGTAAATTTTCGACAGAAAATATCAATTTTTGCGCCCTGTGCAAAAAAGACAAATATCTGACAGACAAAATAGGTGAACAGTCCACTATTCAAAAAGACAGATTTGTCTTTTTTACACAGGGCGCAAAAATTGATATTTTATGTCTAAATTTTACACGAGTGTTGAATACTTCAATATGTTCATGTCCAATTTTTTTCAGAATTTTTCGAAACATTTCGTATTTTTAAAAAATCGGAAACAAAACCGGGTTCATATGAGCCCGGGAGCCAAAACGCCGCCCTCGCTTAGGCATCGATAGATCATACTGTCAATGACTTTAAACTCAGTTACGACCTTGAAAAGTAGTGTATGAATCAAATTGCTAGAACTAGGTTGCAGTACCATCCTTTTTGTGGAGAGAAATTTGCAGTACCACTGTACCATAACATCGGCTGCTTACACCATGTCTATCCACTGTAGTACCTTTTGGATTTGGAACAGAACACAACAGTCGATATGTCCGAGTGGTTAAGGAGACAGACTTGAAATCTGTTGGGCTACGCCCGCGCAGGTTCGATCCCTGCTGTCGACGGCAAAACTTTTTTCTTCTGAATCTCATCTTGCTTTTTTTTTTGTCAACTCTCGTATCCGTCCAACCGTTATATTTTCCTATCGTCATAGTTTGTTTCTAGATGTGTTCTGGTCGTTTTCCTTCGCAACCGCTTTGCAGCATCCTTCCCTTCGCTACAAGTATCTTTCGTTCTAAATGGTCTTTTAACAAAACTTTGAGTCACTCATGGTATCTAAAAAAAAATCAACCGAATCTAACCCCTCCTTAAAACGGAAAGTCCAAATAAAGCCGGGCTACAGGGAGCCCGGTATTCCAGAAAAAATTGGATTCGCAAATTTTTTGTTCAAAAAATTCTGAAAAAAAATGTGCACATAGGTAATACCATGATCTACCACTTTGAAAATTTTCATTAACAAACTCCAAATATTGCGACCTGTGCAAAAAAGAGAAATCTGACAAGAATTTGAAAAATTTCAGATTGCACACTGTTCACGTTTCAGATCTGCGGATTTCTCTTTTTTGCACAGATCAAAATATTTCGAGTTTGTGGTTGAAATTTTTCACAGTGATAGATCATAGTATTATCTACGTGCATATTTTTTTTCAGAATTTTTTGAACCAAAAATTTGCGAATTCAAAAAAATTTGGAATACCGGGCTCCCTGGAGCCCGGGCTCCATATCGCCGCACTCCTCCTTAAAAGCATTATTTCGATGTATCTAAATCTCGAGGCTCTGAGACACGCCATTTAGGTTGACGTTTTTAGAGCTACAAAATGCAAAAATAGGTAACTTATTTGTAATTTTAGAGCCTCTGAGATTCTTCACAAGTATAAGAATACGTCCTTGGCGTTGCCGTTTTTTGAAATCTCAGAGCCGAGATTGCAAAAAAGTCATTTCAAATGGTTTATTCCGAATAACTTAGTAGTATTTGCATTTTGCAGCATAACACAAATCAAAGTGAATGGCGTGACTACCCGATGAAAACACTTTTGGAGAGGGCCCATATTTAATTGAAAATTTTCTAAGGGGTCATTAGTGACTGAAAAATTGCCGAAGGATCATTTAGGGTAATTATACTCGCTGCAAGCTCATTCGATCCCGGCTCTCGGAATGTTGTCTCTCCGGTCTCCACTCTGCATGCCATGTACCCTCTAGCGACATGATCACCCTTGACCCGTGCGAGCCGACATGGGAGGCGAAGTTGGTTCTAAACGATGCTACTGTGTAAAATCCGGTAATAAAGCGAACCCACCTCTCCTCACAAACAACCTTTTTTTTCACAATCCTCTTATCATACCTGTAAAAATACAGTACACAGTGTTAGACACGAAAAAAATAGAGACTCAATTGTATTCGTCTTCAACCCACACATGTTGTTATATTCAACTTGCTAAAAGAAACAAGTCAAAAAAAATCTAGCTGTGTCGACTTGCTGAAGCGTGGCACATGTCATTTAGCACGTCGACCGAGGGACATCCGGTTTCCCTGCACGCATCCATCGTTCCCATCGACGGAGTTGGGGGAAGAACCACGGTTTCACCACCTTGGGACCAACATCCTTATTCCAGAGCATCTGTCTAGTTCCGGCTGCCTGCGTCGCCGCTAGATAACGGCAAACACCGACGATACACTGATAAAGTAATCTCGCGCAATTTAACAAGCCACTTGATCCACGCCGTTACCGATTAGAGCACCGCCGAGACGTGGGAGAAGAAAGGACACGTTATTCCGACACAACACCGTCCCGCCACCGATGCGATGCTCGTGAAAAAAAATCTAAACCAACCCTACCTGCTCACCATTGAAACACCAAGGTCTCCACCCCCTCCCATTGCCGGAACAACAAACAGAGTGAGGGGGGTGACGAGGTTGGGACTCGGCAAATCCCTGGGTCGAGTACCCCGGGTTGATTGAGGGGAAGAGAGATGAGCGCTGGTGATCACGACGGCTAACAGGCGAGGCGTTTACCCAGGTTCAGGCTCCCGGAGGATAACACCCTACTTCCTGCTTGTCTGGTATTGATGTTGAGCGTGGCTACAATGGCGAGATGGGGATCTCACTAGGGTTTGAGATGGCGGCTATGAGTTGAAGTTAAGTTATCCTAGACGAGGGACCCTCCCAGCCTTTATATGATAGGCTGGGTCTCGGGTGAACGGTGCCGATGGCACTTACAGGACGATTGTAACAGCCCTAGATTAGTACCCTAAAATATGGGCCAAATTTTCGCTTTTTGTTTTGCATTGCATCATAGCATCCATATGCATTTTGCCTTTTCAAACTTTCACTTGGAAACAAATTGTAATGGGAAGCCAACCCTTCCCAACATCTCCAACCAAATGTTTTGCTCAACTTGTCAACCAACCCTTCTTGGACTTCCAAATGGTTTAGGAAGTTCCAGAATTGCTTCTTATTCTCATTTCTCAAATTCCAAGTTTTGTCAAATAATAAATAACCTGAGAGTTCTTTTCGGCTGAATTCAATTCCTATTTTTGAAACCCAGTTAAGCATTTCAAAAATTCAAACTAAAATCATGGGGAGCTTCAATATGGTTGTGAGAATCCCCATGAATATTTTCACTATTTTTGGATTTGTCTAAATGCTCCAATTAAATACATTTTGGAAATTGCTCAAAGTTACCTTAATTAAAGGCTATGAACAAATGTTGGTCAAATTAATTTATTTGACCTCACCAATTTTTGTGGAAGTTTAAAAGCTTAAATGGGGCCTATGTGAATTTTTCCAGATTTTATACACATGTGTTAGTGCCTCTTTTAAACCCCTGAAGTTGCTGATCTAAAAAGGAAAAACAGAAATTTGAAAATGTTAAATCACTGACAGTGGGCCCCACTGTCAGTCTCTTTCTTTTTCCCTCTCTCACCTCTCCACGGTGGCCATGGCGCACTGGCGCCATGCCTCCAGGCTGGCCGGCGCCATGCCACGCTGCCCCCTCTCTCTGGTGGTCAAGGTCCTGACGAGGACGCCCACCTGCCCCAGCGACCTGCTTTTCCCATTTCTCCTCCCCGCGAGCAAACCCTAGCCCTAACCTGTTTCCGCCGCTGTCGGCCCCCGCGTCCCGCCGTCAATCGCCGCCGCCCCGAGCAAGTCGAAGCGAGGAGGAGCACCGCCGGGCCGCCCTCTAACTTCTCAGCCGACGCCTGCGTGCTGGGAGGGTCGGAGGCGAGCAGATCGGTCGGTTCCCTTCCGACGTTCCCGCCGATTGCCGTCGTCGTCCTCGCCGAATTACCCGCGCCCTCGACCTTGCCCGCCTCCGTCGAGCGCCGTGCGTGTCCAAGGGTGAGCCGCCGTCCTTTGGGACATCCCCTCCTCCCTCCTCCTGCTCTGTGGTTTCGCCGTCGTGCGTGTTCCCCTCGGCGTCCGCCGTGGCCGCCGCCCGTCGTGCACGCTCTCGACACCCTGCACCTCCCCTCTGCCCACGTGCACGCCCGCTAGCTCCGCCTTCACGCGGCACACACGTTGCGCACGCCAGTCTCCGCGAAGCACCGCCAGTTTAGGGTCGTCGCCGGCCGCTCCCCGTCGGGTGCCGCCGCGCGCGTGCCCCGTTTGATCGGCCTGGCGCCCGGCCTGGGCCGGCCGGGAGACCGGTCCCCTCGGGCCACTGCCCGGCCTAACGCCAGGTCTGGGCCGGCCTTGAGGCCGGTTCCCTCTGGCTGGGCCCCGGCCTGCGCCCCGGGTTGGGCCGGCTCTAAGGCCGGCTCCCTCTGCCACAGGCCCGGCCTGCACCCCGGCCTGGGCCGACCTATGGGCCGGCCTGGAACAGTAAAAACAGATTTGAGTTTAAATTCAAATAATTCATAACTTTTGAAATATTGGTCCAAATTCAGCAAATAAAATACCATGTTGTTCAGAAAGGCAAACTCTAACTAATGGACCAATTGAAATGTTTACTTTGAAACAATATTTTGCTGTTATTTAAGAACTCCTAAAATGGGTTAAATAATCCCAAATTAGGAAAATTGATAACTTATTAAATAATTGTCCAAAAATCATGAATTAAATATCAAAGTGATCAACACGTCAAATGCTATCAAACCATGCACTTATCACATCATGATCACAAACTTTTATTTGATGTTATTCATATTCTGATTAAATGAATTAAATTCAATTATTTATTTAATTTGCTATTTATTCATCGGTGCTCCGAAAATTACAAATAAATTACCGAAATGATCGAAATGATAAACCCTAACCATTTTCATGTCATGTTCATGCATTTTGAGCCACTTCTCTAATAATTCAATAATTTATGAAGAACGTGGTCACTAAGATAAATATGGGGTTGGTTCCAAATAATTGCACTAATTATTTGGCTCCTCATTTAAATTTGCTTTTAATTTATATAATGATATCTTTGCATCAACTTGACATGTCATCATGTGATTGAGCATTGCACCTTGTGATTGTGTGATTTATGTGTGCTTTGTATTTCTTTTGGGTATCGATAGATTCCGGAGTCGAGGGTCTCTCCACTTACCCCGACGAGCTGTACTACACGCCCGGGCAGCAAGGCAAGAGATAACCTAACCTTCTTGGCATTCTAGCATCCTATGTTTTTATCAACTTATTTTATCCACCATAATATTGCATGCGGTTCAAATGTCATTTTGATCAAAGTATAGAAAATCCTATGATTGCATGTTTTTCCCTGAGCCAATCACATGTATTCCTACCTATGAACCCTAGTGTTGTTGTGTTGGCCGGATACAAAATATAATTGTTGGTTATATGCTTAGCCATGCTTAGAAATGCTTAGTGAAATGCTAGTGATGTCCGTTGTTGAATTCCATATGTGTTGATGTTAATGGAATGATTCGGGCATGGTGGATAAATGTGAGGCTTAATTAAATTGCTAAAGGCTTGGATGAGTTGCCCTCGGGGAGGGTGGTTTGCCTCATTCTTGCCGCCTAGGCTGAGAGTGCTTTTAGCTAGAACCAAGAACCGAGCGTGCTTCCATTGGTGGGTGTATGGGCGCCTCGCTGATCGAATAATTTATGAGGGGCTTGTCAAGGGTCCTCTAGTTTGCTATTTCCATTTGCGCGTGTGTGGTGTGAGTGGAAAAGGAATGAGGATGGTGATGTTTAGGACGTGACGGTGGGGCAGGGCGCTGGGAGCGCTGAACCTGTCCTTCCGCCACTGATGGTCCTTGAGTAAGCCTCATGCATTGTAAAGGTCTAACCACGCCCGCTCGCCGGTCTTCCCCGGAAGAGGGCCAACTAGGTGAGCCAGACGGTACCAATGGGTAAAATAGTACACCCCTGCAGGGATAATCTTTTCGAAAAGCCGTGTCCACGGTTATGGACAAACTCTTGGGAAAGGCGGATTAGCTCATAGATAACTTTAACCTAATTGATATGGCAGCTAAAGGTTGCATAATCAACTTGTGATAAATGGTCATTTCCTCGAGGGTGATTCGAGGGAGTGCCTTTGGTGGAGATGAGTGGTTCGGCTACAAGTAGGTTCGATGAGAACCGAAGATGAAATGTTTACTCTCTTATCCCCTTTATGAAAAGTATTATGAGTAGACGTCGCCTCGTGTCATTTATGTCTTTTGTTGAAAACTGGCTTTATGCAAAACAAGTACACATATAAAGCTTTAGAGCCTCCGTCAGTCATTGGGCCTATATCGCCCTACTAAACTTGCGAGTACATCATACTCAGTCTCTCTTTGCTGCCTCTATGATTTTGTATTTCAGAGGAGGACGACACCGAGCAGCTAGGTGGGTTCTTTGTTGACGTCGACTACTAGTCTGGGGTTCCCAGGTGGCAGCTTGGGACCGTGGAACAAGCTGGCTTGGGTGATGTTTATTGTAGGCCTCTTAGGCCATATATTTGCTTCTTGTTGTTAGACAACACTACCCGCTTCCGCTTGATGAACTGATGGATCTGTGATCCTCTTGCTGTGTAATATTTGTATTCTTCTCATTATATGAGTTGCTATATGTTTTGTGTCGTAGAGTCATGCAATGTGCCAGTTTGTTCCACAAGTCTCGATCTCTGTGTTATACCTTGATGGTTGTGCCAATTACATAGCCTCTCTGTATAATTCCGGGGTCGGGGCGTTACAAGTTGGTATCAGAGCAGGACTGCCTGTAGGAAACCCGTTCTATTGGTCGATGTCGAGTCTAGTTCGTGAAAATTATTTTTAACCTAAAAATGAGTTGTGAAAACCTTCCTAGGATTCTTTTTATTCCTTATCCAATTCACTCTGATCTCGGTGCCATCTTACCTCTATTTGATTTTAACGGTTCTTCTGATCGTCGGCAAATTCTAAATCTTTAGGATCACGGGGTTGGGTTCTATCTTTAGTTAGTGGTCAACCTTGCTCGTATGACAATTCTGAAGCTGGAGAAAGGAAGTATGGTGGTTCGTCAATATATTCCTTTGTTGTAACCCAAGATCTTGAACCGAAGGTCCCGGATTGTGCTAGGGCTCAGGTGTAATGATTCATGAGGGTTGTCGCCCTTGTGAGCATTATGCTATTGTGGGCCCCAGTACATGAAGCTGATCTTTAAACCCAAGATCTTTTCCGTTGAACCCTGATGTTAATTCAAACCCTACATCAGGTTGGCAAAGTTGAAGTTAGTCTTCAAACTCGAGGTTGCAGCCGTAATTGTTTTCCTCGACAATGCTCTTCTTCGTCACTAGCTTTGGCTAGGCTCTCTGTCATGAAATCATCTGAATCACGACGGGATTGCTCTTAGCGAGTTCTTCCATCAATAATTGTCATTCCTCCGGTAACATCCATTTATGAAACCCTTTCGGCACTAGTTGTCGGAAGAGTGCTAACAAAGGCTTCGGCATATCTTGGATTGTTGTTAGCCCGTTCCTTACGCTAAATCAATTGTCAAATCTCTCCATCTTCCGGTGTTTCCCAATCAGGAATCAGTTGTGCTTCAGTGATTGGAGTACATGCTGGTGCAATATTCCCTTAGTAATCGTGACCCCATGGAATTCCCCAAATCTAGCTCTAGTTCTGGAGCTTGACGCTATAGCCCAGGTCTTGCAAATCTAGTTACCTTGCATTGCGGCTAACTCCCGCAAACTCCTTCCATACCTGCTAGGCCGAAGTATCTGCACACATATCCAACTCTGAACCTCAAGCAGAACTGATGCTTGGTGGTTTACCAAGAGCATGACCTAGATCCTTTAGTAAATCCGATGAGTCCGGTGTTGTGGTTCACGCACCTCACCGGAAGGCCTTTTGACTAAATCTCCTAACTCTTTCCAAATCAACCGCTATCCAGGAGAATCATGTGTAACTAGTTCTAGAAGTTTTTTTTCCAAGGTCCTTCCCTATCTTCGAGTACGACCTTCGCTTGAGTATCGCTTGAATGCTATTCCGAAGCCGGAGTGCGATATCTAGAATCTCAAGGAGAACCTCACTACGGAGTTGCTAAACATCTACCGGTCGATCCTCCTGCCCCATCTATCTTGTGGCAATAGCTCGTTTATCAGGTTTTACCTCTCCATCTAAATGTGGAGAAATGCTATATCTATCCCTCCTAGGTGAACCCAAGCTTTCTCCATCACACGGACAGTGTGTGAATTCTTCAGTTCCGTTAGGACCAAGCTTTTAATCTTATGGAAGCGTCTGGTAGGTCAAGAGCGTGGAGTCCGGAAGGTGTCCTTTCTCCTCGCGGTGCTTCAAGTTTCTATGATCTACACCTCTTGGTGGTTTGAAGTATTTGTCTTGGTCTTGGACCAATATCCTGAACAGAGTGGTCGGTTGTCCTACCCTCGGCTCGACCTTTGTTTGGTCAAGTCGTTATAGTTTTCCCCAATGGCTTATGGTTGTGGGCACGTTCCTTTTTGTCTGACACCTTAAGCTACCTTCTACCCTTCCGCCATCTTTGGCATGTCTTGTTAGTTAGCCCAATCTCTACGACGAGGAAGATACGTATTGTCATATTCTCCTCCTCTCTACTTCTACTCTAGAATCTCGGGACGAGATTCCTGTAAGGGGGGTAGAATTGTAACAGCCCTAGATTAGTACCCTAAAATATGGGCCAAATTTTCGCTTTTTGTTTTGCATTGCATCATAGCATCCATATGCATTTTGCCTTTTCAAACTTTCACTTGGAAACAAATTGTAATGGGAAGCCAACCCTTCCCAACATCTCCAACCAAATGTTTTGCTCAACTTGTCAACCAACCCTTCTTGTACTTCCAAATGGTTTAGGAAGTTCCAGAATTGCTTCTTATTCTCATTTCTCAAATTCCAAGTTTTGTCAAATAATAAATAACCTGAGAGTTCTTTTCGGCTGAATTCAATTCCTATTTTTGAAACCCAGTTAAGCATTTCAAAAATTCAAACTAAAATCATGGGGAGCTTCAATATGGTTGTGAGAATCCCCATGAATATTTTCACTATTTTTTGATTTGTCTAAATGCTCCAATTAAATACATTTTGGAAATTGCTCAAAGTTACCTTAATTAAAGGCTATGAACAAATGTTGGTCAAATTAATTTATTTGACCTCACCAATTTTTGTGGAAGTTTAAAAGCTTAAATGGGGCCTATGTGAATTTTTCCAGATTTTATACACATGTGTTAGTGCCTATTTTAAACCCCTGAAGTTGCTGATCTAAAAAGGAAAAACAGAAATTTGAAAATGTTAAATCACTGACAGTGGGCCCCACTGTCAGTCTCTTTCTTTTTCCCTCTCTCACCTCTCCACGGTGGCCATGGCGCACTGGCGCCATGCCGCGCTGCCCCCTCTCTCTGGTGGTCAAGGTCCTGACGAGGACGCCCACCTGCCCCAGCGACCTGCTTTTCCCATTTCTCCTCCCCGCGAGCAAACCCTAGCCCTAACCTGTTTCCGCCGCTGTCGGCCCCCGCGTCCCGCCGTCAATCGCCGCCGCCCCGAGCAAGTCGAAGCGAGGAGGAGCACCGCCGGGCCGCCCTCTAACTTCTCAGCCGACGCCTGCGTGCTGGGAGGGTCGGAGGCGAGCAGATCGGTCGGTTCCCTTCCGACGTTCCCGCCGATTGCCGTCGTCGTCCTCGCCGAATTACCCGCGCCCTCGACCTTGCCCGCCTCCGTCGAGCGCCGTGCGTGTCCAAGGGTGAGCCGCCGTCCTTTGGGACATCCCCTCCTCCCTCCTCCTGCTCTGTGGTTTCGCCGTCGTGCGTGTTCCCCTCGGCGTCCGCCGTGGCCGCCGCCCGTCGTGCACGCTCTCGACACCCTGCACCTCCCCTCTGCCCACGTGCATGCCCGCTAGCTCCGCCTTCACGCGGCACACACGTTGCGCACGCCAGTCTCCGCGAAGCACCGCCGGTTTAGGGTCGTCGCCGGCCACTCCCCGTCAGGTGCCGCCGCGCGCGTGCCCCGTTTGATCGGCCTGGCGCCCGGCCTGGGCCGGCCGGGAGACCGGTCCCCTCGGGCCACTGCCCGGCCTAACGCCAGGTCTGGGCCGGCCTTGAGGCCGGTTCCCTCTGGCTGGGCCCCGGCCTGCGCCCCGGGTTGGGCCGGCTCTAAGGCCGGCTCCCTCTGCCACAGGCCCGGCCTGCACCCCGGCCTGGGCCGACCTATGGGCCGGCCTGGAACAGTAAAAACAGATTTGAGTTTAAATTCAAATAATTCATAACTTTTGAAATATTGGTCCAAATTCAGCAAATAAAATACCATGTTGTTCAGAAAGGCAAACTCTAACTAATGGACCAATTGAAATGTTTACTTTGAAACAATATTTTGCTGTTATTTAAGAACTCCTAAAATGGGTTAAATAATCCCAAATTAGGAAAATTGATAACTTATTAAATAATTGTCCAAAAATCATGAATTAAATATCAAAGTGATCAACACGTCAAATGCTATCAAACCATGCACTTATCACATCATGATCACAAACTTTTATTCGATGTTATTCATATTCTGATTAAATGAATTAAATTCAATTATTTATTTAATTTGCTATTTATTCATCGGTGCTCCGAAAATTACAAATAAATTACCGAAATGATCGAAATGATAAACCCTAACCATTTTCATGTCATGTTCATGCATTTTGAGCCACTTCTCTAATAATTCAATAATTTATGAAGAACGTGGTCACTAAGATAAATATGGGGTTGGTTCCAAATAATTGCACTAATTATTTGGCTCCTCATTTAAATTTGCTTTTAATTTATATAATGATATCTTTGCATCAACTTGACATGTCATCATGTGATTGAGCATTGCACCTTGTGATTGTGTGATTTATGTGTGCTTTGTATTTCTTTTGGGTATCGATAGATTCCGGAGTCGAGGGTCTCTCCACTTACCCCGACGAGCTGTACTACACGCCCGGGCAGCAAGGCAAGAGATAACCTAACCTTCTTGGCATTCTAGCATCCTATGTTTTTATCAACTTATTTTATCCACCATAATATTGCATGCGGTTCAAATGTCATTTTGATCAAAGTATAGAAAATCCTATGATTGCATGTTTTTCCCCGAGCCAATCACATGTATCCCTACCTATGAACCCTAGTGTTGTTGTGTTGGCCGGATACAAAATATAATTGTTGGTTATATGCTTAGCCATGCTTAGAAATGCTTAGTGAAATGCTAGTGATGTCCGTTGTTGAATTCCATATGTGTTGATGTTAATGGAATGATTCGGGCATGGTGGATAAATGTGAGGCTTAATTAAATTGCTAAAGGCTTGGATGAGTTGCCCTCGGGGAGGGTGGTTTGCCTCATTCTTGCCGCCTAGGCTGAGAGTGCTTTTAGCTAGAACCAAGAACCGAGCGTGCTTCCATTGGTGGGTGTATGGGCGCCTCGCTGACCGAATAATTTGTGAGGGGCTTGTCAAGGGTCCTCTAGTTTGCTATTTCCATTTGCGCGTGTGTGGTGTGAGTGGAAAAGGAACGAGGATGGTGATGTTTAGGACGTGACGGTGGGGCAGGGCGCTGGGAGCGCTGAACCTGTCCTTCCGCCATTGATGGTCCTTGAGTAAGCCTCATGCATTGTAAAGGTCTAACCGCGCCCGCTCGCCGGTCTTCCCCGGAAGAGGGCCAACTAGGTGAGCTGGACGGTACCAATCGGTAAAATAGTACACCCCTGCAGGGATAATCTTTTCGAAAAGCCGTGTCCACGGTTATGGACAAACTCTTGGGAAAGGCGGATTAGCTCATAGATAACTTTAACCTAATTGATATGGCAGCTAAAGGTTGCATAATCAACTTGTGATAAAGGGTCATTTCCTCGAGGGTGATTCGAGGGAGTGCCTTTGGTGGAGATGAGTGGTTCGGCTAGAAGTAGGTTCGATGAGAACCGAAGATGAAATGTTTACTCTCTTATCCCCTTTATGAAAAGTATTATGAGTAGACGTCGCCTCGTGTCATTTATGTCTTTTGTTGAAAACTGGCTTTATGCAAAACAAGTACACATATAAAGCTTTAGAGCCTCCGTCAGTCATTGGGCCTATATCGCCCTACTAAACTTGCGAGTACATCGTACTCAGTCTCTCTTTGCTGCCTCTATGATTTTGTATTTCAGAGGAGGACGACACCGAGCAGCTAGGTGGGTTCTTCGTTGACGTCGACTACTAGTCTGGGGTTCCCAGGTGGCAGCTTGGGACCGTGGAACAAGCTGGCTTGGGTGATGTTTATTGTAGGCCTCTTAGGCCATATATTTGCTTCTTGTTGTTAGACAACACTACCCGCTTCCGCTTGATGAACTGATGGATCTGTGATCCTCTTGCTGTGTAATATTTGTATTCTTCTCATTATATGAGTTGCTATATGTTTTGTGTCGTAGAGTCATGCAATGTGCCAGTTTGTTCCACAAGTCTCGATCTCTGTGTTATACCTTGATGGTTGTGCCAATTACATAGCCTCTCTGTATAATTCTGGGGTCGGGGCGTTACAACGATCAAGGCCGATGACCCAACGTCGACTATCTTGGGCCGCACGTCGTCCTTCTTGGGCCTTCCTTGGACCCTCGCCATAGGGTTGATGGACTTGGCGTGACCCAGGTATCACCACCGTGGGGTAGTCAAAGAGTAACCCCACGACAGTAGCCCCTGAGTGCTTAGTCGAATCGTAGAGTCGGGTAAAGGACTCCTTCCTTCTGGGCACGCCACCAGGTTCCTGAAAGGAACAAATAAAATGGTCGACTCCGGCCGTTCAGGGCTTATGGAGGATTCCTTAGTCGAAACATCGACTGCAGGGTGAAAACTGCGAGTATTGCTTTGGTCGGTGATTTTTCGACTGCGATTGTTCTGAGTCATTCGGGAGCGCGAACAGCGCTCCCGATGGGAGTAGCCCCCGAGATTAAGCTGAATTGCTTGCAATTGAGGTTAAACTCAATTTTTCTTCAGTCGAAAAGCCCACTCCCGATGGGAGTGAAGAAGGGACTCGAATTGATGGAGTCGCAACTTGCTTTGCGTGACTTACTTTGTACTCGGCCGGTTTGGCTTACTGCTTAAGTTTGTTCAGCTCGTGGAGCTTACTGTATTTCTTTTGCACTCGAATGGACTTGTCGAGTCTACTCAGCTCTTAGAGCTTACTGTATCTTTGTTGCACTCGAATGAACTGTCCGGGTGCTCCATCAGCCCATTGGCTTACTTGCTACGCCTCCGCAGGTGACGTCAGCGCTGACGTTTTCGGCGCACTCTGCATCCGATGGGACGTGACATGGTGGTCCCAGTGTCAGCATTGACTGATCTGACCGTTGGGCGCGAACTTTTCGCGGCGTGATGAAGGCGCCTCGATTCCCGCGCGTAGTGGGCGGCGTGGGCGGCGACGGTTGGCATCTCTGCGCGACGCGTGGACGGCCGGATGAGGTTGTGGAGGGTGGTTTCGTGGGGAACGGCCAGGATGAACCGACCCCGCGGTATATATTTTTCACCGCGGTGGGGAACAGTTCACCCCATCCCCATTTCGCCGTCATCTCCACTGCTCTCTCCTCCATTGCTGCTCCTCTGTCAGATTCTTCTCCACCCTCCATGAGCAAGGTCACGATGAAGAGGGGGAAGTCTGCCGCTGGCGCCGTCGCCGCCGCCGAGGCTAGCGTGATGAAGAAGCCCGACGGCGATTGGACGAAGTCGTCGGTGAAGAAGGCCGATCTCGAGGCCCTCCGCGCACAGGGACTGCTACCGCCGGCGGACCAGGCGGCGGTGCGCGCTCCAGGGAAGGAGGTATTTCCTGCCCCTCGCGAGGGGGAATGCGTGTGCTTCGTGGATTTTCTTCCGCGGGGTTTCGGGTTCCCCCTCCACGATTTCGTTCGTGGGCTCCTGTATGCTTATGGGGCTCAGATCCACAATCTGAATCCCAATAGCGTCTTGAGCATCGCGAGCTTTATCGTGCTCTGCGAGTGCTTCTTGGGGATCGCACCCCACTGGCCGCTGTGGAAGTCGCTGTTCCTCATCAGGAGGAACGTGGGGAAGAGCGGGCAAGTGTACCCGGTGGGCGGCTTCGGCATCCAGGTGCGTGGCGACACCACCTACTTCCAGATGAAGAAATCCGACTCCGTCCAAGGCTGGCGGAAGAAGTGGTTCTACGTCAGATGCGACCAGGAAGGGCTTCTTCCCTTCACGGCTGATCGCGAGTTACGGAAGACGAAGGCATGGGCGCACCCGCTGTCGAAGGAAGACAGGGAGGCGACTCAACCCTTGCTGGCGCTTCTCCGTGGCCTGTTGAAGAGCCTTGGGCGCGAGACAGGTGGGGTGCATCTCATTGCCACCTTCTTCAGGCTTCGGGTGCAGCCGCTCCGCGCTCGCATCCACCCGATGTGGCCGCTTGAGCACGGCAATGAACTCGGCGATGACGAAGTTGAGTCGAAAGTGAGGAGCATCACCAGTCTCCGAGCCGCCGATCCGTGCAACGTCAAGTGCCCGGTCCAGCCGTATGGGCCGAACAACCCTGTGCCTGAGGTAAGCTTCCTTTTGTTTTGCTTCTGTCTTGTATGTTCTGTCGAAATCTTCTTTTGTCTGACCCGAATTTTTTTACATGGTCGTTCCAGCTTTGTCAGCCTTCCTCCGTTGATGGAGAATGGACCTCATGAAGAGGCAGAGTTCCCTGAGGATGAAGAGGTTGATGACGAAGAAGTTCCCTCCGCCACTTCTCGGAGTGAAACCTTGGAGGAGGATGACGAGGATGAGGAGCCGCTGCCGAAGCGGCAGAAGCAAAAGAGTGGCGAGTCTGCTTCGGCTTCGTCACCCGCAAAGCAGGTGGAGGTGGAGAACGTGGACGAGGCGAGCGGGTCGTCCTCTGGTACCAGGCAGACGAGCGACCCAACGGAGCCTTTGGTCGTGCCTCCCCTCAGCTCTGCACCGCCGACTGGATTCGCGAGGATGCCCTCTGTTTCCCTGGGCAGCGAAGATGATCTGGACGTCACCAGGTTAGTCTTGCAACCATCACCTTGTTTTGTCGAGTGCACTTTTTGACTTTGCGAGTATTTGAATTGAGTTATCTTGTCGCAGCGACCGTACTGGCGCTGTTGGTTCTTCGCCTCCAGAGATGGAGCACACTTCTGCTCCCGTGTTCGAGCAGACCGCGAAGGCGACCGAAGAAGAGCCGCAGGCAGGTGACGCTTCGACCTTGAAAGCTTCGACCTCCTCTGTGCCAGAGAAAACTACTGATGCGACCTCGGTGGACGCTGGGTTGCTTGAGCATGTAAGTGTCCCTTAACTCAGTCTGCAAAATCTGTATTGGGTGCGCGAACAGCGCTCCCGATGGGAGTAGCCCCCGAAGATGCGCATGACTAGGATAGTCGGGCGCAGATTGATGTCTTGTTCTTTCCACAGCCGTTTTGTCGCCAGCTGATGGAGGGGCCCGGAGCCTTCGTGCGAATGGAGAAGGAGAGGGATCGACTCCGCACTGCTCTGGAGCAAGCGAACAGTGAGTACTAACCCTTGCGTTCAAGAGGTGCTTCAACTATCTTCATTGCTGACTGTGCTCCGGTTATCCACAGGCGAGAGGGAGAGCATGGCGAAGCGGGTCGCGTAGCTGGAGAAATCACTGGGTGAAGCCCAAGAGCGTGAGCGAACCCGGGATGATCTGGAGAAGACCCAGATTGAACACTTGCTCACACTTGCTGATTCTATTGGGAGTAAGTATCTCGGCTCATTGCCTACTTTGTCTTGTGTCGACTTCTGATGTCTTACAAGTGGTCTTCTCTTCGTTGTTCAGAGGCGTCCGGAGGTGCTCCTCCAGAAGGAACTTCCAGTGCCAATGTCGGCTTGGCAGAGGCTGTCGGCTTCATCGACCGCGTCTGCGCGTATGCCTCGACGGCGCTGTAGAAGTCGACAGGCGCCTTGGCGACTGTGCACCGGAGCATCTTCCCCAGCCAGCCACTACCGGTCGCTGTTGACGCGCTTGCGGCTCCGTTTGAAGGCGACGCGACCACCATGGCGGACTACACGCGTGCACAGACGGTACGCGGCTCAGAGCTCACTTTCCAACTCCTACTTGGTCACCAAGTCGTAGGTGATTTTGAGAAGGTTGTCAGCGACTTCCCTCGGAGGCCTGATGGCAGAACCGCGTCCCTTAGCGGTGTGAAGGCGCGGGCGAGTCAGCTGGCTGCGAAGTTGATTGCCACCTTCGAGAAGAAAATCGCCAAGGCTGCAGAGTTGGCCGCTAGGAAGAACCGTTCTCAGTCGGAATCTGCGATGTAGACTCCTTTATTTTAAGATTCTTCCACTTTTGGTCTTAGTGTGTAATGAACCATATAGTTTGCGGGTCTTCTGGCCGCGAACATGCTGATGTTGAAATGTGAACTTGTGCCTTCGAGTCTTCTGTCATATTTATGCTAGAATGAGTGTGCTCTTTTCCTTGCTTGACACTGTCGAACTTGGCAGTCTGAGATGGGCGAGGCTCCTGAGGTCGCTGGAACTACTGGTGCGGGTGAGGATGAGGACACCTCTTCGGCTGCACCCACTCGCCATCGTCATCGAGCTTCTCCATCCCCTGTACGAAGCGTGAATGATCAACGAGTGTTCACCTACATGAGGAACAAGGTTGTTGAGCTCGAGTCGAAGCTGAAGGTTGCCGAGTTGGAGCTGGAGCGCTTGAAGTCACGGCCCGCTGCGCCGTTCTCCCAGCGTGAGGAATTCCTTCTTGGCCAGATAGACTTGATCAGTCGACAACTGCAAGGTTGGCCTTCTAGCGCTTTGCTTCATCTTCTTTATGCTTTCACCGTTCTAATTGCTGGGTCTTGATGCAGATGTGAATTCTGACTGGAAGGCCGAGCAGAGTCGAGTAGACGAGCGGGTGGAGGGAGAAGCCGCCGGTGACTCACTCGAAGCTCGTCAGTTTTGGTCAGACAGACCCAAAGGTAGGGTACTGGCTCGAATGTTGGATCGCACCTGGCGGGCTGCTTTGCTCCTGGAAGGTTGTAGAAAGACCCTCTTACAGATCCATAGGGTATACTTTCCGCACAACGAGCAACCTACTGGACTGGCTGCGCTGCTGGAGAGATTCCGCGAAGGCAAGGCGTTGAAGGAAGTCGTGCACGCCCAGCTTGTTGGCGGGGCGAACGTGGCGCTGGCGTACGTTCGAATGCACCGGCCTCATCTTCCCTTGGACAAGGTGCTTGACGGCTTGCCTGGAGCAGATGACTACGCCGATACCCTTGCGGCTGCGCGTTAGATGATTCAACAGGTCCAGAACTTCAGTGAGCAACTTGTAGGGCCACTCGATGCGCCAAAGGATGAGCCTGTAGAGTAAGACTACTAGACTGCTGTTGTGTAGCATTAGTTTGTAAAAAATATTTCTCCCAAGTGGGAGCATGAGTGTATGTATGCTGAGGTGGTCGAAGCCTCCGAGTGAATAAATTGTATCTTGTAGACCTCTGCAAACCTGTATGGCGCAGCCCCCGAGCGGATCGAGTGTGGCCAAGGTGTGTCGAGTCAGGCCTGTGCGGCGCAGCCCCCGAGTGCTTCGAGTGCGGCCGAGGCATTTTCGAGTCAGACCTGTGCGGCGCAGCCCCCGAGTGCGTCGGGTGCGGCCGAGGTTTTTTGAGTCAGACCTATGCGGCGCAGCCCCCGAGTGCGTCGGGTGCGGCCGAGGCTTTTTGAGTTGGACCTGTGCGGCGCAGCCCCCGAGTGCGTCGGGTGGCGACCTAGGTTGACTTAGACCTGTACGGCGCAACCCCCGAGTGATTCGGGTGGCGGCCGAGGATTTTGGGGTTGGACCTGTATGGCGCAGCCCCCGAGTGGTTCGGGTGGCGGCCTAGGTTGACTTAGACCTGTGCGGCGCAGCCCCCGAGTGGTTCGGGTGGCGGCCGAGGATTTTAGGGTTGGACCTGTATGGCGCAGCCCCCGAGTGGTTCGGGTGGCGGCCTAGGTTGACTTAGACCTGTGCGGCGCAGCCCCCGAGTGATTCGGGTGGCGGCCGAGGATTTTGGGGTTGGACCTGTATGGCGCAGCCCCCGAGTGCGTCGGGTGGCGGCCTAGGTTGACTTAGACCTGTGCGGCGCAGCCCCCGAGTGATTCGGGTGGCGGCCGAGGATTTTGGGGTTGGACCTGTATGGCGCAGCCCCCGAGTGGTTCGGGTGGCGGCCTAGGTTTTGACTTAGACCTGTACAGCGCAGCCCCCGAGTGGTTCGGGTGGCGGTCGAGGATTTTGGGGTTGGACCTGTATGGCGCAGCCCCCGAGTGGTTCGGGTGGCGGCCTAGGTTTTGACTTAGACCTGTACAGCGCAGCCCCCGAGTGGTTCGGGTGGCGGCCGAGGATTTTCGAGTTGAACCTGCATGGCGCAGCCCCCGAGTACATCAGGTGGCGGCCTAGCTTTATGTTGTTTGCTGACAAAAGTAGAGGGGAGAGCTTGTTCCTCAAATCACTTTATTGATTTTTGCGAGCAGGCCGCCTCATTAAAACCCTTCCAGTCCCCTCGGGTACCCTGGCGAGGAAAAGAGTGCGTCTGAAACCTGCCGCTTCTTGAAATTGTGCTGTTACAAATTGGGGTCGATCAGGCGTAGAAGCGGCGCAGTTGCGCAACGTTCCACGGGTTGTTGCAGACTGCCCCCGTCTTCGAGTCCTTCAGGCGGTAAGCTCCGCCGCCGATTGCCTCTGTCACGACGTATGGACCCTCCCACGGGGAGGCAAGTTTGTGCACCTTCTTCTACTTGAGACGGAGGACAAGATCACCGGGGACGAACGCTCTGGGCCGCAGTCGCCGCCCGTGATAGTTGCGCAGGTCTTGCTGATACACGGCTATGCGGGTAAGGGCGATGTCGCGTGCTTCGTCCAGGGTGTCCATGTCATCTTCGAGTGCTTCTTCTGCATCGGACTCATCGTAGGCCACTGTAACAGCCCAGATTTGGTACCCTAAAATATGGGCCAAATTTTCACTTTTGTTTTGCATTGCATCATGGCATCCATTTAAATTGCTAATGATAAATAAAGCAACATTTGGAAATTAAAAACAAAGGGAGCAAACCCTTCCCAGATTTTCCAAAGTAAAGGCTTTGCCCAAATGATCAAATCAAATTAACTTGAACTTCCAAATTGTTCAGGAAGTTTCAATCACCAAATTTTTAATTATTTGGTAAGGGCCAATTTCTTAACAAGCAAATAAATACAAATTGGGAAATTATTAAAATTGCCTTATTTAAAATCCTATGACCAAATGTGGTGCAACCCTTTTTATGTTGCCAACCAAAATTGTGTGGAGTCTCTGCCTGGCAAGGGGAGCCTACTCAAGTAATTTCATAATTCTTTAGAATGTGAAAATGCTCCAAATAAGTGCCTTTTTGCAGTTTATCAAAATGATCAATTTGTGGCAATATGTATAAATGTGAACCTAAACATTTTATTGTGGGATAACAATTTTTGTGGTGATTCCTCAGAACCTAGGGAGCCCACATGAATTTTCCCAGATTTTTATAAATGGCTTAAATAGCTCTATTAAATAGATATTTCTTACTGCTTGAAAGATCAAAAAGGGAATAATTGGAAAAGTTCAAACTCTGGAGTGTGGACCCTGTTGTCAGCCTCCCCTCTTCCCCTTTCTCCTCACTGTGGTGACCAAGGGCGCTGGCGCCATGCCGCACCCGTCCCTCGCTCCATGCCGCCGTAGCCTCTGGACGATAAGGAGCGCCCCCACGTTGCTCACCTGCTCAGCACCCTCCCTCACCTCTCTTTCTCCCGTTTTTTCCGGATCGAGGTCGATCTTCGGTTCCCTTGCCGTCCTGCGCGTTGCCGCCTCCGCCGCCGTCGTTTTCGCCGCAACTGGAGCTCCCCGGGGCAAGCCGACGGCGCCTTCAACTTCGCCGCTTCCCCCTCTCCCTCCTGCTGCCCGGAATCGAGCCGGGGACGCCCCACTCATCGCCAGCGTCCTCGACTGCGACCGCCCCCGACCGACGCCGCCGAGCTCAATTCGGCCGCCACCGACCGTCTCCGGCCTCCCCGAGCCCGAGAGAGGTGTCCAGGAGCCCTGCCACGCCGTCTTCTACTTCCTCAACGAGCGACTCGTGCTGGACTTCCTTTTGGCAAGGTCGAGCTCGGTCACCTCGCCGCCGCCCGCCACTGCGCGCGCACGGTAGCGCCGCCGCCTGTCCTCCTCGTGCCCCTCCGTCCGTGTCATCGCCTCCGGGGTGAGCTCCTCGACCGGTTGGTCACCTCCTCCCCTCCCCTCTCTCTCTCTCCGGCGTCGCCACCACTCGCCGTCGTGCCACGGTCACCGCTGAGACTCTCGCTGGTCGTGGCATTGACCCTCACGCGCGCGTGCTCGACCGGCCACACGCCCGGCCTGACCGGCCACGAGGCCGGGGCCTCTCGGGTCCCTGCCCGGCCATATGGGCCAGCCCGGTGGCCGGGGCCTCTCGGGTTGTGGCCCGGCCAATATGGCCGGCCTGCACCCCGGCCTGGCCGGCCTGCCAGGGAAGGTTTCCCTTTTTGGAATTAAACCCAGGTTTAAATAATTGATATCTCATTGTATAATGATCCAAAAATTTCAAATTAAATACCAAATTGATCATCAAGACATACTCTACAATATAGAATCATTGAAATGATCTTTTGGGGCTTTCTATCTTGTTGTTGTTAAGAATTTCTAAAATGGGCTAAATACTACCGATTTTGAGAAATCCATAACTTATTCAATAATTGTCCAAAAATTATGAATTAAATATCAAAGTGATCAACATGTCAAATGCTATCCAACCATGCACTTATCACAAATATTTATTTGATGTTGTTCATAATTTGATCAAAGGCATTAAATCCAATAAATATTTAATTTGCTATTTAATCATCGGTGCTCCGAAATTTACAAATAAAGTACCAAAATGATCGGAATGACAAACCCTATCCATTCTTGTCATGTTCATGCATATTTGAGCCACCTCTCTAATAACTTGATAATTTATAAGATTGTGGTCACTAATATAAATATGGGGTTGATCCCAAATAATTTTACTAATTATTTGGCTCCCCATTTAATTATGCCTTAATTTATTTAATAATATCTTTGCATCAATTGGACATATCATCATGTGCTTGAGCATTGCATCTTGAGTTCGTGTGATTTATGTGTTCTTTGTATTTCTCTTTTGGGTATCGATAGATTCCGGAGTCGAGGGTCTCTCTACCTACCCCGACGATCAATACTTCACGCCCGGGCAGCAAGGCAAGAGATAACCTAACCTTCTTGGCATCTAGCATCCTATGATTTTTATCAAATTATTTTATCCACCATAATATTGCATGCGGTTCAAATGTCTCTTTTGGTAAATATTAGAATATCCTATGAATGCATGTTCTTCCCCGAGCCCATCACATGTATCCCTACCTATGAAACCTAGGGTTGAAGTGTTGGCCGAGATAAAGATAAAATAGTTGTATTTATATGCTTAGCTATGCTTAGCCATGCTTAAATAAATGCTTTATGTCCGTTATTTAATTCCATAATTGTTGATGTTGATGGAATGATTCGGGCATGGTGGATAATTGTGATGCTAATTAAATGCTAAGACGGCTTGGGTGAGTTGCCATCGGGGATGGTGTTTTGCCTCACTCTAGCCCCTAGGTGCGAGTTCTTTACCTCTTGAACCAAGACGAGCGTGCTGCCATTGGTGGGTGTATGGGCGCCTTACTAACTGAATAACTTGTGCGGGCGTATCCAAGGGTCCTCTAGTTCGGTTTTCCATTTGCGTGTGAGTGGAAAGATGATGTTGATGAGGTTTTGTGTTTAGGACGTGGCGATGGGGCAGGGCGCTGGGAGCGTTGAACCTGTCCTGTGGCCACAGATGACTCTTGGATATTCTCACGTGAGGTAAAGGTTTAACCGCGCCCGCTCGCCGGCCTTCCCCGGAAGAGGGCCAACTAGGTGAGCCGGACGGTACCAATGGGTAAAATAGTACACCCCTGCAGGGTTAATCTTTTCGAAAAGCCGTGTCCACGGTTATGGACAATCTTGGTATCGGATATAAGATCATAGACAACGTTAACCTAATTGATATGGCAGCTAGAGGTTGCATAACAAACTGGTGATAAAGGTTCATTTCCTTGAGGGTGAGTCGAGGGAGTGCCTTTGTGTGAGATGAGTGGTGATGGTTGCAAGTAGGTTCGCAGAGAACCGAAGATGATAATGATACTCTCTTGAGAGACAATTTGCTACCCGCATGGGTAGCTACACACCCATGCGTTATACGGAGATGCAAGCTGTATGTATCCGTTTTAGCTTGTTTTCCTAGTAAAACACGGATATTTGGTGTACAAAACTGGTTTCGGAATTTTCAAAAAAATATTTTTTGGTCGTCATTTTGAGGGTTTTTTCATAGTTGACTTTTTTTGTTGACTTTTGGGTCAAACTTTACTAAAAAAATCATAGCGGATGAAAAAAAATCGAAAAAATTTCAAAATACTTTTTAATAATTCTATCAACTCTACTAGTGACATCCCCCTTGTCTACTTGAGTAATCTCATTTTTCCATTGCATATACGTTTCGGTCAAACTTAGGGTGTGTAGCTACCCATGGTGGTAGCAAGTCTTTTCCGTACTCTCTTACCCCCTTTATAAAAATATTCTGAGTAGACGAATGCCATGTGTCTTTTTAAGTTTTGGTTTATGAAAGTTAGCTTTATGCAAAAGAACTACACATACAGCTTTAGAGCCTCCGTCAGTCATTGGGCCTATATCGCCCTACTAAACTTGCGAGTACATCGTACTCAGTCTCTCTTTGCTGCCTCTATGATTTTGTATTTCAGAGGAGGACGACACTGAGCCGCTAGGTGGTTTCTTCGTTGACGTCGACTACTAGTCTGGGGTTCCCAGGTGGCAGCTTGGGACCGTGGAACAAGCTGGCTGGGAAGATGTTATTGTAGGCCTCTTAGGTCATATTTTGCTTCTTGTTGTTAGACAACACTACCCGCTTCCGCTTGTTGAATTGTTGGATCTGTGATCCTTTTGCTTGTAATATTTGTATTCTTCTCATTATATGAGTTGCTATATGTTTTGTGTCGTAGAGTCATGCTTTGTGCCAGTTCTGTTCCACAAGTCTCGATCTTTGTCTTATGCATTGATGGTTGTGTCGGATTCATAGCCTCTCTGTATAATTCCGGGGTCGGGGCGTTACAAGTTGGTATCAGAGCAGGACTGCCTGTAGGAAACCCTTTCTATTGGTCGATGTCGAGTCTAGTTCGTGAAAATTATTTTAACCTAAAAATGAGTTGTGAAAACCTTCCTAGGATTCTTTTTACTCCTTATCCAATTCACTCTGATCTCGGTGTCATCTTACCTCTACTTGATTTTAACGGTTCTTCTGATCGTTGGCAAAGTTCTAAATCTTTAGGATCACGGGGTTGGGTTCTACCTTTAGTTACTGGTTAACTTTGCTTGTCTGTAAATCCTAATTTCCGAGGAGAAGAAGTATGGCGGATCGTCAAGAAATTCCTTGCTTTAGTCCAAGATCTTGAACCGAAGGTCCCGGATTGTGCTAGGGCTCAGGTGCAATGATTCATGAGGGTTGTCACCCTTGTGAGCATTATGCTATTATGGGTCCCAGTGCATGAAGCTGATCTTTAACCCAAGATCTTTTCCATTGAACCCTGGTGCTAGTGGTTAAACCCTACATCAGGTTGGCAGAAATTGAAGTTAGTCTTCAAGCTCGAGGTTGCAGCCGTAATTGGTTTCCTCGATAATGCTCTTCTTCGCTACTAGCTTTATCTAGATCGCTGTAGGGAATCATCTGAGTCATGACGGGATTGCTCTTAGCGAGCTTCCCATCAATAATTGTGATCCCTCCGGTAACACTTTTCCTGAAACCCTTTCGGCACTAGTTGTCGGAAGAGTGCTAACCCGGGCTTCTGCAATATCCTAAATTGTTGTTAGCCCGTTCCTTAGTCCAAATATGTTATCAGTTCCCTATCTGCATGCAGACAATCAAGTGTATCGTGCATTGGGGTGTTCTGATGCATGTTATTCTTGTGCTTCGTCAAGGCCTTCCACTTCGGGATGTCAGGAGAAACAAACTCCAGTACCTCTTCCATTTCCGGAAAAGGGTCAAAGTTTTGTGATTCGCGGAGTAAAGGCTTGTCTAGCTTTTGTTCCGTTCCATCTTGGAGTGTCACACTCTTTTATATCGAGAGGTCGTGCTTAGTCTCATGACGTACTGGATGAAGTGATGCTCCTACCCTTCCTTATCCATCTACCTCCGAGCTTTTCGGGCTCGAGAGTATTGAGGATGAATATCGTTGTGGTAATCGGAAATTCTTAGCAATTGTTATTGTTTTGAAGTCCATTCGTTCAGGTGCACCCTTCGGTCAACAAGTTAGACCCATGTCGAAACTCTTAAGACCACATCTTTTCCTTGAAAATCACCCACTATCCATGAGTATCATGGGTAGTTTATCCTAATAGTTCCCCTATGGTCTTTTCTCTATCTCAAGTATGACTTTCGCTTGAGGATTGAAGGAAGGCTATTTCCGAAGCTGGAGTGCGATATCTAGAACCTCAAGGAGAACCTCACTACGGAGTTGCTAAATATCTATTGGTCAATTCTCCTACCCCTGGGTTTTACCTCTCTAGCTAATTGTGGATCAATGCTATATCTACCCCTCCTAGGTGAAACCAAGGTTTATCCCAATCATACGGGCAATGTGTGAGTCTACCCGTCACGTTAGGACCTGAGCTCAATCTTCTGGAAACATGGGAATGTCTAAAGCTTGGAGTCCAGAAGTTGTTCTATCCTCGACTCGACCTTTGTTTGGTCAAGTCGTTCCTTGTTCCCTCAATGGCCTATGGTTTTGGGCAAGTTTCCTCTTGTCCGTCACCGTAAGCTATCTTCTGTTCTTTCCGCCGCCTCGACATGTCATGCTTGCTATCTTAAGTTATGCAGCAAGGGAGATCATCGTGGGATCGAGTAGATCGTTGAAGTTAAGAGTTGCCTTGTTCCTTCCTCCCTCTTCCTACTCTAGAATCTCGGGACGAGATTCCTGTAAGGGGGGTAGAATTGTAACAGCCCAGATTTGGTACCCTAAAATATGGGCCAAATTTTCACTTTTTGTTTTGCATTGCATCATGGCATCCATTTAAATTGCTAATGATAAATAAAGCAACATTTGGAAATTAAAAACAAAGGGAGCAAACCCTCCCCAGATTTTCCAAAGTAAAGGCTTTGCCCAAAATGATCAAATCAAATTAACTTGAACTTCCAAATTGTTCAGGAAGTTTCAATCACCAAATTTTTAATTATTTGGTAAGGGCCAATTTCTTAACAAGCAAATAAATACAAATTGGGAAATTATTAAAATTGCCTTGTTTAAAATCCTATGACCAAATGTGGTGCAAACCTTTTTATGTTGCCAACCAAAATTGTGTGGAGTCTCTGCCTGGCAAGGGGAGCCTACTCAAGTAATTTCATAATTCTTTAGAATGTGAAAATGCTCCAAATAAGTGCCTTTTTGCAATTTATCAAAATGATCAATTTGTGACAATATGAATAAATGTGAACCTAAACATTTTATTGTGGGATAACAATTTTTGTGGTGATTCCTCAGAACCTAGGGAGCCCACATGAATTTTCCCAGATTTTTATAAATTGCTTAAATAGCTCTATTAAATAGATATTTCTTGCTGCTTAAAAGATCAAAAAGGGAATAATTGGAAAAGTTCAAACTCTGGAGTGTGGACCCTGTTGTCAGCCTCCCCTCTTCCCCTTTCTCCTCACTGTGGTGACCAAGGGCGCTGGCGCCATGCCGCACCCGTCCCTCGCTCCATGCCGCCGTAGCCCTCTGGACGATAAGGAGCGCCCCCACGTTGCTCACCTGCTCAGCACCCTCCCTCACCTCTCTTTCTCCCGTTTTTTCCGGATCGAGGTCGATCTTCGGTTCCCTTGCCGTCCTGCGCGTTGCCGCCTCCGCCGCCGTCGTTTTCGCCGCAACTGGAGCTCCCCGGGGCAAGCCGACGGCGCCTTCAACTTCGCCGCTTCCCCCTCTCCCTCCTGCTGCCCGGAATCGAGCCGGGGACGCCCCACTCATCGCCAGCGTCCTCGACTGCGACCGCCCCCGACCGACGCCGCCGAGCTCAATTCGGCCGCCACCGACCGTCTCCGGCCTCCCCGAGCCCGAGAGAGGTGTCCAGGAGCCCTGCCACGCCGTCTTCTACTTCCTCAACGAGCGACTCGTGCTGGACTTCCTTTTGGCGAGGTCGAGCTCGGTCACCTCGCCGCCGCCCGCCACTGCGCGCGCACGGTAGCGCCGCCGCCTGTCCTCCCCGTGCCCCTCCGTCCGTGTCATCGCCTCCGGGGTGAGCTCCTCGACCGGTTGGTCACCTCCTCCCCTCCCCTCTCTCTCTCCGGCGTCGCCACCACTCGCCGCCGTGCCACGGTCACCGCTGAGACTCTCGCTGGTCGTGGCATTGACCCTCACGCGCGCGTGCTCGACCGGCCACGCGCCCGGCCTGACCGGCCACGAGGCCGGGGCCTCTCGGGTCCCTGCCCGGCCATATGGGCCGGCCCGGTGGCCGGGGCCTCTCGGGTTGTGGCCCGGCCAATATGGTGTGGCACCCCCCTCTGACACATATCGCCAGAGAGGTGGTCGCCCCGTGCGCCAGCCCAGGATATCTGGATGCACGTTACGACAATGCAACATAGCGAAAATATCATTACACAATCAGGCCCAAAGGGCTACAAATGGTTTTACATGGCCATCGAGGCATGAACAAATCTCATGGCCAAGTATGGCACGGGACAGAGTTTCACTGGCAGCGGAAGACAAGATACGGCAACGGCTTGGTGCGGCTCCATTCCATAGGCATCTGGCTGGGCTACTGATCCTAGCACGCTCCTGCTCCATCTCCTTGCTATGGTAGTAGATGGTTCCTCTCCAAGTCTGGCCACATGAAAAGCCAGTCTGAGTACAATGATGTACTCGCAAGAGAATAACCACAAGACATGAACGGTCAAGCAATCAGGCAACAGGCAACCAGCAATGATATTAACCTAAACATGGCAAGTATACTCATGGCCTAAAAGTAGCATGTCATTGGTAACCAAACATGTCATAAGCAAGCAACAGGGGTATCACCAGTACAGAGTCCAAGCCAGGTGGGGTTGGATCGTGCACCGGCAATCATACAACGAGCTTACCTGTGACGAGTAGACGAGTGTACCGGTTGGTACCAAATCTTATAACTACTCCTGTGAACACAATCAGGCTTCTAAGCCTCTAGCCAATTCTGGCTACCAATCTAGCCAACTCTGGCTATCTCCCGGGGCATGCACGGTTGATGTTGGCTCTGGCCTAACTATAGGCTTCCAACGCATCACACCGCCATCCCATTCACCTCACAAGTAACATTCCCTGCAGCATCTTATTGTTCATTTAGTGAATTCAGGTTGTTCATAAGTTGTTTCAAACAGATCTTAAGTTTAACCTCCGGACACGACAAAGACACATAGTGTGACTGACACTGAACTGTTGTTCCATATCCCAGGAACGGGGCTAGCTGGCTAGGTTGATGCTCTCGAGAGTTTGCTTTACCACCTATCAGAATGCACTCCACTCAGCCGACACCTCAGGTTCATCACGCCCAAAGCCGTACCAAGCAAAATACACTCTCGCGACGGTCCACTTGCTAAGACACCCTCCTGCCCCACCCTATACGCATGGTACAACGGGCAAGTGAGCCCGGCACATCCCCCGGCGCTACCGGGTATGCCTAGCTCCGGACTCCTTATCGCAGTCGAACCCGTGCCTGTCGACCTCTCCCCTCGGACAGCACAACCGAACGACTGCGCCCAACGGATGGCACAAAAAGGGGCTCAACAACCTACTAGGTCACGGTTTCCATGGGACAACGGTGGTATCGCGTTCAAGGGTTCAGATTAGTGGCACTATGAATAGACCTCATCGTTGTTTGGAGGGGTGTTTCATTTAATCAAGTTTCAGCTTTAACATGTTCAAGCAACAAAAGATTAGTCCAACATTATGACCACAACCAACAAGGCATTAGCAACACAAGCAAGCACAACAAACATAGCCTAGAACATGACTAACACTTGTATGAATATATAACCACATCACAATAACAATACCCGGGTGACTGTGGCGGGCAACCCGGCCGGTGTCACACGGGGGTTAGTGTCACAGAATAACAAGAATACCCGGGTGACTGTGGCGGGAGACCCGGCCGGTGTCACACGGGGGTTAGTATCACAGAATAACATAGCACAGGCGGAGTCTGTTACGCATCCGTTCCTCCACGCGCAGGTCTTTGGCGGCGTGATCGTCCGACCGTTGACCAGGAAGTGGGGAGTTGGGCATATAGTCTCCAAAACTAAACCGAAAAGCAATCATAAGAATGAGAGAGCATCCATTCCACTCGAGGGTTCCCTCGACGTGGTGTCGGCAATCTCGGCAAAAAGAACCAAAGGGAAAGTCAGCTCCCAAGCGTCGCAGTCCGGGTGGTCTAAGCCAACCATATTTGACGGAGGGACAAGAAGCAAATAACTCTTTTGGCAAATGCCCCCAACCCCGAGGATCACGGGCCGACATTTGTCCGCACCTAGCCTCGGCGTTGAAGAAGAAGCAAACAATCAACGCATGTTTTTGTTATTTAGTTGTCAAAGCCACGCAAGTGCGAGGCGCACAGATGATTCATACATCCATCTAATGCATACATGGGTGATGAATAAAACATAGCAATAAATAGTAGACCGACATAATATAATACCAAATGCAGACAAATATAAACACTAAGTGTATGACAAACAACTTTGCGGGACTGCTCATAGCAAGGGGTTAGCTTGCCTTCGACGGTCGACGCCATTTGGCTTGGAGGTCACGGGCACGTCGCGGGATAGGGTTTCGATTTGCCGGTACCGCGGAACACCTATACATGCATTCAAGTGTGCTGAGCATCTAAGAATTTTACAAAAATATAAAACACATACCACTGGGTAGACCTCTTAAAACTAGGAATTTACAAATTTGAATCACCTCAATCGGAGTCACGGTTCGAAAGATACGGGGGTTCGAAAATTTGTCCAGCAGGAAAAGGAAAAACCGGATCCGCGAAAAAAACTTCACGGGCCGCTGCTGGGCCGCAGGCGCGTCGCACGCGCGCGGGCTGGTGCTGCGCCAGGCCGGCCGCTGGTGGGCCGCGAGCTGCTGCCGGCCTGCTAAGCTGGGAACAGAGGGAATCGATCCCGGTCGTCTTCCTCCGTGCTCCACGCACTGGAGTGACCCGGGTTCGGCCGGGGATGGCCAAGGAGGGCGCCGGGAGGCTGGCCGGCGGCGGGGAGGGGCACGGCGTGGCCCACCGCGGTCGGGGAGGGTGGAGGCGAGGACCGGGGCGGCTCCCTCGTGCGGCACCCTCGAGTTCCAGGGGCGAGCTTCACGGACACGGCGGACGCGTCGACGAAGGCGACGCCCTCGACGACCACAGGACGCTCTGGTGCACGGGGAGGTAGAGGAGGGTGGTGGGAGGCTCTGGGTACGCTTAAACGGGGAACGGCTCCGGGTCGAGCTCGCCACGGTCGGAAACCCGACGGCGACGGTTTCGGCCGGAACGGAGCAGAGCTCCGCCGTTGACCACCTAAACAAGCCGAGAGGTCCAGGGAGAGAGGAGAGTGAGGTGCAGCGCGAGAGGGGAGGCTCGGGCCATCTTATAGCCGGAGGGAGAGGAGGAGAGGTAGGTGGTGGCCGGTTGGCCATTAACTTGCTCTTGAGGTCACGGATGACGTCCTCCGGCCACAGGGAGGTGATAAGAAGGGGAAAGGGGATGAGGGAGCCGTGCTGGCTGCACAGGGGAGCACGAGGTGGTACTGCTGCAGTGTATTAGGCACCGACCACGGCGGTAACGAGGATTAGGTCATGCCAAAGCGCGCGTCCCGGACGTCCAGAGCGCGCCACGGGCGGCATCGTCGCGTTCCCGATAATCTAGGGCACCAAAAGGAAAAAGAAAGGTACCCACGGGTTGCTAAGGACAGGGCCTACGCTACTACAAAGGTTACACACAAAAACTCCACACTTGGTAACACAAAGTTTTCAGAAAACCGAGGGTCCACCAGGTGTTCGATGAAATGACCAGGGTCTTGCACTTCTCAGAAAAATCCCCAAAATTCACAGTAGGTTAGGATAGATGTATGAAGTATGTCTATGGATTTTGGGATCAATTGGGCACAGGTAAGTTGGTCAAATAAATTGGTGTCCAAAAATGCCCAAATGGCATGGGCATGCCAATTGTTTTTATTCAAATGATCTTGACCTTGTATTCTGGATATGTGGTTATATAAGGGAGTTGGTCAAACTGGCAAAGTGGCAATGCCAAATGAATTTTGTAGCTAGGGGTTGCTTTGGAAATCACAATTAGGCATAATTGGGGCATTACAAAGGAAGTACCTCAAATATTGCTCAAATGAGGTTGGACCAATGGAGTGAAATGTTCAGGAGGCCAAATCATGCACCTCACCAAAATTGCAGAATTTTTGGATGAGTGGAAGGTGTCTAGATCATTCCTGGATCGGAAATGGCATTTTAGAAAATATCGCCCAACTTGGAAATATTGCATTGAAGTAGGCAATATTTTTGCATGGAATGTCTTTGTATGAGGAGGGGAGTCTCTGGTATTTTTGGTGGAATTTTTCCAGCTTTGGAAACAGGCTTTTCTTTGGTAGGTGGAGTAAAGGGTTTTAGGGGTTCGATAATCAGGGCTAGGGTTTTCGAGAGAAAACCTAAGCACAAAAATTATCACGGGTGCTGGAGTGGTTCGTGGATCACCGGGGAATTTTGAGAGAGCAACTCCAAAGTCAAATCATCCTCAAAAGTTTTGGAGGAACACTTAGGAAAAAAAAATTCAGGTGTTGGAAAACACCACTAAAATTAGGGGCGGATTTTCGGGGTGTTACAAACCTTCCCCCCTTAAAAAGAATCTCGTCCCGAGATTCGGAGACTAATGGAGATTCCCGGGGCTATACAAGATATTTCTTGTATGGTTTAATCTACCCCTATATTTAAAATATTAAAACCTTTTCTACAAAATATTAGAGCTTATCACTCCAAAACGATTAACACTCAGCACGATATTTCTAGAACAAACATTATCAAGGTGTGATACTTTTGTCCCACTTAATGCATTCTAAGGATGGCATGGCAGTGGCTCACTCAATCAACATAGGATCTACTAGCATGTTTATTAAATTAAATCTAAGGTTTTTGCTCAACCGGATACAAACATGGCAAGTCCAAACAAGATCTACACATCGATCATCATCCAACAACCAAAATTTTTTTTGAAACAAACAGATTAGGGACATGCCAATCATATCCCCTGTCTAGGGTTTTTATTTTAGAAAAGCGGTATATACATTTCCATGTATACACAGGTTTTGAAAAAGAAAAAGGTTTCTTTTCAAAAGAAAGCATCTGTTTCGCCAAAATTGACTTACAGGCCCTGAGGGGTAGGGCCATTTCCCCAAAATCATTTTGGTAAAATTTCCCTACGAAGCACTGGAGAGACGAGGGAATGATTTCCTGAGGAAAGAATAGAGGCACACAGAGGGTCATCTTCTTACTCGCAGACATGTGGGTCCGGGGTCCACCTGGCAGTCTCCTTCTTTCCTTCTCTCTTCTTCTTCCCCGCATCATCTCACTCCACACCTGGCTGGCTCCGAGTGCGCGAAGCACTCCTCTATGGCACTGCTGCGCGTGCGGTCCATCGGCGCAGCGGCCATCACGGCTTTGGGTGCCTTGATGATCTCGCGCCAACTTGGTCGAGCATTGCGCGCGGTTCCTCTCTTTTCCCGCGCGAGGCTAAGCTGGGGCGGCATCCGAGTTCGCGACTATAAATTGCGGCCGCTGTGATTCTCTTCTTTATCGCAACCATGAACTTCTTTTCCCAATTTCTTTGTGATTTCACTCACGGTCCGGAGCGAGCTGGCTTCTTCGAGCACCTGTTCTGCGTGTTATGGCTTGGGCTGACCATCGGGGGGCTGCTGGTGATTCTGCTCACGGCGGCGGTCTGGTTAGCCTGCCACCTGCACGATTGGTGGTATGGTGTTGTCGGGGGTGCTGCGGCGGCGGTGGACGAGTTTCTGGTGGCTCCGGTGAGAGACTGGCGGGCGCTCCCGGTGGCTGCTGCGGCTGCTCCTCGGGTGGGGGACGAGCTGGGAGCTCGAGCTGTCCGCCGTCGTCGCGCAGCTCGCGACACGGCTACGGGTGAGCCTGGCTCATCTTCAGGTGGCGCCACTGAGCGCGAGAGGGAGTAGGATTTTCCCTGGAGTGCTCTTCTGTATCTGCACTGAGGTAGTGAGTAGTGTTGGATGCTGGGGTAGCACTTGTATCCTCTGTTTCTGAAATTTCCCTGGTGTACTGAACTCTGTTGATGTATCAAACTTGTCTCCACTGCTGATTTGGATCCACATTTGTATTCCTGAGATCTTCCCTGAGCTGTCACAGATCTGTTCTTGCAGCAGAGAGAATTGCAGAGGCACTAACACACAGATAGAAGAACTTGCTACTCGGGGAAAATATCATTTTCGAAAGTAATACTTCACTTTTATGGCCCTAAAAACTTGAAGCAACATGGAACAATCATGCCAGACAGCAAGTACACAACGGCTACTAAACACTCGACACAACACAAACACACACACAAGCAAGCATAGCAATTACAGACATTCTCACAAACTCTCAGCTACCACTCATAAGCGCTACTCCGGCTAAACTAAACAGATCTCACTCCACTTGACGGTCCTTCACAGATGGTGGAGTGCGGCCAAGCCGGAGAGTGGTGTCCACGTCCCCTTCCTCCGCAAGGTCGGAGGACACAGGAACACCTTCGAGGATCGGAACCTGCTCGGGGATTCGTCGGGATGGGCCGGAATTTGGAAGTGGAGGCCTGCCACTTCGAGCATGCCTACGGGAGAGTGGAGGTGTGCTTTCCCCTAGGTATTGGTGTAGGCGGGCACGGCTGAGGTTCCTCCTTGTGGTCACGAGCTCCTCCATCAAGAGGTTGTTGAGGTTCGTCATTGCGATGGCGTAAGCAACTTGGTTGATTAGTGCTGGGTCAGGCTCCTCCGTGACGTCGGCTTGGATCATCTCTCCACGGGGTTGTGGTCTGGCCGGAAGGTAGTAGAACTCCCGAGTTTCAGCTAGCAGGGGTTCGGAGGACCGAAGACGAACGAGGCATTCCCAGGCTGCTACCTGGATGGCTAGCCCCAGAGTGGGCATGCGGCCTCCTTGGATTAAGTAGGGCTGATTCGTGCCCCGAGGACACGGGCTGATCCTCACATCGGCCCGGAATTCATCTCCGGCCGACGAGAGTGAGCTCTGGAACACCACATACACGGGGCGAACGGAGCTACCAAGGATATGGTTGACGGCCCTCCAGAGAAGCAATCGAAAGCTCGAATGCTCCTCGGCGGTGGTTTCCAAGATGGCATTAAGGGTTGCCATCGGATTTTCTTGGGGTCACTAGATTTTCCTTGGGGGGGATAAGGATGCGAGGTTCCTCTATGGGATTCTACTTTAAAGGAGTGGGGTTGCCAGAGAGCTGGCGAGGGTGGGTTATAAAGCAACTAGGACTGGGTCTCGGGTTCACTGGGTAAGGTCGGCTTCTTCTCATGGAAGAAACCGGCTCGTCTTGTTGGGGAAGATTGGGACAGGTTCTACTGCACCATACTGTTGACCGACACGAGCCATGCCGGTTTGGCGGAGATGGGTTAAATCCATCGGGTCATTGTCGGGCAATAGAAAGGCGGGGTTTTCCGTGCTAGGGTAGTCTACAGCCAGCCTGGTGCTCTGATACCATGCCCTGTGGCACCCCCCTCTGACACATATCGCCAGAGAGGTGGTCGCCCCGTGCGCCAGCCCAGGATATCTGGATGCACGTTACGACAATGCAACATAGCGAAAATATCATTACACAATCAGGCCCAAGGGCTACAAGTGGTTTACATGGCCATCAAGGCATGAACAAATCTCATGGCCAAGTATGGCACGGGACAGAGTTTCACTGGCAGCGGAAGACAAGATACGGCACGGCTTGGTGTGGCTCCATTCCCCAGGCATCTGGCTGGGCTACTGATCCTAGCACGCTCTTGCTCCATCTCCTTGCTATGGTAGTAGATGGTTCCTCTCCAAGTCTGGCCACATGAAAAGCCAGTCTGAGTACAATGATGTACTCGCAAGAGAATAACCACAAGACATGAACGGTCAAGCAATCAGGCAACAGGCAACCAGCAATGATATTAACCTAAACATGGCAAGTATACTCATGGCATAAAAGTAGCATGTCATTGGCAACCAAACATGTCATAAGCAAGCAACAGGGGTATCACCAGTACAGAGTCCAAGCCAGGTGGGGTTGGATCGTGCACCGGCAATCATACAACGAGCTTACCTGTGACGAGTAGACGAGTGTACCGGTTGGTACCAAATCTTATAACTACTCCTGTGAACACAATCAGGCTTCCAAGCCTCTAGCCAATTCTGGCTACCAATCTAGCCAACTCTGGCTATCTCCCGGGGCATGCACGGTTGATGTTGGCTCTGGCCTAACTATAGGCTTCCACGCATCACACCGCCATCCCATTCACCTCACAAGTAACATTTCCCTGCAGCATCTTATTGTTCATTTAGTGAATTCAGGTTGTTCATAAGTTGTTTCCAAACAGATCTTAAGTTTAACCTCCGGACACGACAAAGACACATAGTGTGACTGACACTGAACTGTTGTTCCATATCCCAGGAACGGGGCTAGCTGGCTAGGTTGATGCTCTCGAGAGTTTGCTTTACCACCTATCAGAATGCACTCCACTCAGCCGACACCTCAGGTTCATCACGCCCAAAGCCGTACCAAGCAAAATACACTCTCGCGACGGTCCACTTGCTAAGACACCCTCCTGCCCCACCCTATACGCATGGTACAACGGGCAAGTGAGCCCGGCACATCCCCCGGCGCTACCGGGTATGCCTAGCTCCGGACTCCTTATCGCAGTCGAACCCGTGCCTGTCGACCTCTCCCCTCGGACAGCACAACCGAACGACTGCGCCCAACGGATGGCACAAAAGGGGCNTTTCATTTAATCAAGTTTCAGCATTCACATGCCCAACCAACAAAGGATTAGTTCAACACAATAATCACAACCAACAAGGCATTAGCAACACAAACAAGCACAAACAAACATAGCCTAGAACATGCCTAACACTTGCATGAATAAATAACCACATCACAATAATAATACCCGGGTGACTGTGGCGGGCAACCCGGCCGGTGTCACACGGGGGTTAGTGTCACAGAATAACAAGAAACATACCCAGGTGACGGTGGCGGGAGACCCGGCCGGTGTCACTCAGGGGTTAGAGTCACAGAATAATAATAAGCATACCCGGGTGACTGTGGCGGGCAACCCGGCCGGTGTCACTCGGGGGTTAGTATAATAATATAGCACAGGTGGAGTCTGTTACGCATCCGTTCCTCCACGCGCAAGTCTTTGGCGGCGTTATCGTCCGACCGTTGACCAGGAAGTGGGGAGTTGGGCATATAGTCTCCAAAACTAAACCGAAAAGCAATCATAAGAATGAGAGAGCATCCATTCCACTCGAGGGTTCCCTCGACGTGGTGTCAGCAATCTCGGCAAAAAGAACCAAATGGAAAGTCAGCTCCCAAGCGTCGCAGTCCGGGTGGTCTATGCCAACCATATTTGACGGAGGGACAAGAAGCAAATAACTCTTTTGGCAATTGCCCCCAACTCCGAGGATCACGGGCCGACATTTGTCCGCACCTAGCCTCGGCGTTGAAGAAGAAGCAAACAATCAACACATGTTTTTGTTATTTAGTTGTCAAAGCCACGCAAGTGCGAGGCGCACAGATAATTCATACATCAATCTAATGCATACATGGATGATGAATAAAACATGGCAATAAATAATAGACCGACATAATATAAATACCAAACGCAGACAAATATAACACTTGGCATGACAATAAGCGAATAATAAACAACTTTGCGGGACTGCTCATAGCAAGGGGTTAGCTTGCCTTCGACGACCGACGCCATTTGGCTTGAAGGTCACGGAGGCGTCGCGGTTTGGGGTATTGGTTTGCCGGTACCACGGGACACACCTATACATGCATATGCGGGGCTGAGCATACAATCATCGTACAAAAATATAAAACATATACCACTGGATAGAGATTTTTAAAATATGAATTTACAAACTTGGATCACCTGAATCGGAGTCACGGTTCAAAAGATACGGAAGTTCGAAAATCTGTCCAGCAGGAAAAGGAAAACCAGTCCGCGGAAAAAAAAACGCACGGGCCGCAAAAGGGGCCGCGAGCGCGCCACCGAGCTGCTGCGCCTGGCCGGGCCACTGGCAGGCCGGCCTGCTGCTGCACTGGCTGGGCCAGAAAAAAACGATCCGAAGAAGAAGAAACGAAGAACAGGGATCGATCCCTGGTCCTCGTCCTCCCCTGCACGGGAGCGAGCGGGAGTTGGCCGGGGATGGCCAGAGGCTCGCCGGGAGGGTCGGCCGGCGGCGGGGGCGGGCCCGGGGCGGCATGCCGCGGTCGGGAAGGGGCTAGGGAGCCGGGGACCCGCGGGGTCGCCGACGCGGTCGACGACGACGACGGCCACGGCGGGGGCTCGGGTGGAGCTTGGGGGGCGGCGATGAAGTTGGTCGGGGACCTCGGCGTTGACGGGGCTGGAACGGCGGCGGCGTACCACAGCTCGGGGAGGTGGAAACGGGGTGGGGGTCGCCTGAAGGGCTCGGGCTCGTCCTCGACACGGTCACGTCGACCATGGCCGAGCTCGGCTTGGTTTCCCTTCGCTGAGAGAAACGTGGGGAGGCTCAAGGGGGGGGGAAGAGGGTGTGGTGCGTCCAGGGGAGGGCTCGGTGGCTACTTTTATAGGGCCGGGGAGGGGAGAGGTAGGTCGGGGCCGGTGCTGCCATCAATGGCCGCCGAGGTCATTGCTTACGTCTCCGGCCACAGGGAGGTGATAAGGAGGGGAGAGGAGGAGGCTGCCGTGCTGGAGGCACAGTGGAGCACGAGGTGGTACTGCTGCAAGGTATTAGGCACCGACCACGGTAGTAAGCGGAAATTAGGTCTTGCCAAAGCGCGCGTCCTGGACGTCCGGAGCGCGACGCGAGCGGCATCATCGCGTTCCCGACGACTCGGGGCACGAAACTGAAAAAGGTTTGCACCACTGGGTTCGTAATGACGAGGCCAACTCAACAAAACAAGAATCACCCAAGGACTCCAAACTTCGCAACACAAAATTTTCTGAAAACTAAGGGTGTGCCAGGTGTTCGATGAAATGACAGGGGCCTTGCACATCTCAGAAAAATCCCCAAAATTCACAGTAGGTTAGGACGGGGGTAGGTAGTATGTATGTGGAATTTCAGATCAAATGGAGGCCTGGAGCTTGGTCAAATAAATTGGTGTCCAAAAATGCCCAAATGGCATGGGCATGCCAATTGTTTTTATTCAAATGATATTGACCTGATATTCTGGATATGTGGTTATATAAGGGAGTTGGTCAATCTGGCAAGGTGGCAATGCCAAATGAATTTTGTAGCTAGGGGTTGCTTTGGAAATCACAATTAGGCATAATTAGGGCATTACGAAGGAAGTACCTCAAATATTGCTCAAATGAGGTTGGGCCAATGGAGTGAAATGTTCAGGAGGTCAAATCATGCACCTCACCAAAATTGCAGAATTTTTGGATGAGTGGAAGGTGTCCAGATAAATTCGGGATTGAAAAATGGCATAACGGAGAATATGGATAAACTTGGAAATATTGTATTGAAGTATGCCATATTTTTGCATGGGTTGTCTTTATATGGATACGGGAGTCCTCTAGTATTTTTAGTGTAATTTCTCCGGCTATGGAAATAGGCTTCCCTTTGGTAGGTGGAGAGAAGGGTTTTTAACGCTTCGATAAATAGGGCTAGGGTTTTCGGGAGAAAACCTAAGCATAAAAATTATCACGGGTGTTGGAGTGGTTCGTGGATCACCGGGAAAAATTCTGAGAGGGCAATTCCAAAGTCAAATCATCCTCAAAAGATTTTAAGAAACATTTTAGGAAAAGAGAAAAAGTTTTTCAGGTGTCAGAAATCACCGCAAAAAATTAGGGACGAATTTTCGGGGTGTTACACGCGGACACATCGCTCTCCCGCACCAGTACCTCGCCACCGTCGTCCCTATCCGCATTCGCGGATTTCGCGTCGTCCAGCGCCGCCTGCACGCTACACCGACGATGCCGTGGCCGTCGTCCCGTCGCTGCCGCCCGCGACACCTCACCCCGCCACCACCGCATCCTGCCCCGGCGGACACCCCCTCGAGCCCCTATAAAAGGACCCCCCGGCTGCCTCCAAGCACCACACTAGCCTCCTCCCTCACCCAGCCTCCCCCTCCTCGAGTATTGCTTCCCGAAGATCCCTACATCGCCGGTGACGAGCTCCCCTCCGCCGTGCGGTCTCTGGCCAATTACCCTCTCCAGAGCCACCCCGACACCAATTACCCACCCCTCCCCCAATCCAGACCATCAGGGAGCCGTGGCCATCCTCGACGGGGCACGGGATGACCTGAGTCGCCGTCCCCGTCCTCGCCGCCCCACGGTCCCCGCCGAGCTCGATGTCGCCGTCGCTGCATGCCACACTGCCATCCAAGGCTCCGCCAGTAGCCCATACGGGCATCCCGGAGCACACTGAGGCCCTCTCCCTGCTCCCCCTCCGCCCCACGCCGCCGGCCGAGCACGGTGAGCTCGCCGGGGAAGATGAACCCGCCCCTGTTTACTTTTCTTTTTTTTTCTTTTCAGGCGCGTACCGGTTCGGCCCGGTAGCCGCTGACCAGTGGGTCCCGGCCGTCAGATTTTTAAACGTTTCTGAAAAGATTTTCTTTATTTGTTTTTGTTTTTGAAAAGGGCAGATTCTAGGGTTATCTTTGAAAGGGTATAACTCTCTCAAAAAGTTCAGAAAAATATGAATCTTTTTGCATTGGCTTTGTTTTGAAATTCTCTGTCCAATGTCACTGGTTTCAATTTATTTGAATATCATTTGCCTACTGAACCTTTGAATGCCTTGTGGGAGGTTTTAACCTTGTTTTTAAATTTCTTTAATAGATTCAAACCCTCCATTTGAAGTGGAATTTGAACCTGTCCCTGAAGGCAAGCCATCAGCCCCCAACCATCTGTTCCAAGTCCTCGATGTTTTATTTGTTGCTTGATTGAGTGGTAGTTGCATCTCATATGTCACCCCTATGCTAATATTTCATGCTTATGATTTCATGCAATTTATTATTGTCACCTTTATTTCATGCAATACGATAAACTCATGTTCCGTGAGTTGAGTTCCGGCCGGCGACTAAATACATGTTGGGCACCGCCCGCGTGGGTTGAATCTCGCCTACTTTCAGTACTTTTATTTCAAGTAACTTTACTTTCCTGCAATACGATAAACCCATCAAGTGTGGGTTGAGTTCCGGCCGGCGACTAAATACATGTCGGGCTCTGCCCACGTGGATTGAATCTCGTCTACTTTCCGTAGAGTGGGGTGTGCGTATTTATTTACTCAACCCGTGGCTGCAACTGGCCGGAGACATCTCCGTCCTCGCCCGGTTGATTTTGTTATTTTATCTTCTTACTCGACCCGTGGCTGCTACTGGCCGGAGACATCTCCGTCCTCGCCCGGTCGATTTTGTTATTTTATCTTTACCCAACCTGTGGCTGTCACTGGTCGGAGGAAACTCCGCCATCGCCCGGTTGACCTTATTTTACCTTGCTGAACTACTATGTGATTATTTGATGCTCATGTATATCTTGTGGACTAACGTTTGCTGCTGTCTTATGGCTAAGAATAAAAATTGACTAAAAAGATAACCACCTCCGTCGACTAGATTGAGTCAAATAGTGCCACTCGCCAAACACACCCGCACAACCATGCGTCGTTGAAATGGGAAGACCGTAGCTTAGTAGCCTATCGAACCTCTTTTGATGCTACCCACTTGGCAAGTCTAGTCGGATACTGCATAGTTCTGGTCGGGGCTAGTCTTGTGAAGGTTCCGGAGCTAGGCGTTGCTCATGAGTTGGGGACGTGCCGGATTCACTTCGTCATAAGACTTAGCCCGAGTGGTAAGTCGGTAGCTATACAAGGAGTGTCTTGGTAGAGCGGACGGCTACGGGGGAATAGGTTTGTGCGGCAGGTACCGGCTGTACAAGCTTAGACCCCAACGTGTGGATAAAAGTTGCAACCTCTTGAGAGTATCAAATCTTGAATCTAGTATTGTTCCTACTCAAGGAACGGTGTTGGGTCCAGTCACACTAGAGTCAGTCCAGTCGAACACGGAGAAATAAATTCACCAAACGGCCAGAGTTGGCCAAAGTTGAATGAGCTGAAAAGTGGACCATAGTTGGTCAAGGCTAAGCCCAGAAGTGGACCAGAGTTGGTCAAGCTTGGGAAGAGTGTTGTGGATAGTGGAAATGAGACTCGTTCTCACAAGCCACGGTTTTCGTCACAGGTAAGTAGGTAAGTTAAGTCCAACCGTTAAGCTTGGACTCGCACCTGCACCCATGCCATGCCATATAGGACCGTTGGTTACGGTTGATTGTGGATTGATGTCTTGCGAGTACATTCCATGTACTCACCTGGCTTTTCATGTGGCCAGATCCTCCTACCCTCGTCGCCGAGTACCCCTTGTACGAGAACTAGATCCGGTATCCAGGCAGAGCCCCGTGGAGTTAGGCCCTCTTCGTCGCACGCTTCCGCCAATCCGCTGACGCCCTCTGATGAAGTCATGTTCGATAAATAATGTACAAACTGTTGTGTGCGCTAGGGCGCAGCCTTGTGATGAGACCCTTGTAATATAACGTCGGTTCCCGACCCCTTAATAAAGTGGTTATGTTCTGTTATCAAGTTGTCATATATTCAGTGCTCCTGGGACTGATATATGGGGTAACTCGATCTCCGGATCGGGGTGCCACAGAGCTTGGTATCAGAGCCTAACTGCCTGTAGGATACCCTAGTTCTAAACGGAGCCTTAGTTAGCAACATTGCCTTGCTTGCTTTTAATTGTTTCTCTATCTGTTTGTGTTTTCTAACCTTGCAACTCACATTTTTGGCTTCTACCCTTGGTACAGATGATGTTCGAGCTACCCGTAGAAACCCCCGCCTTGAACGTTCCCGGCATGCCACAATTCCTCCGCGAGATTTGGGCACACCTCTACCCAACCTCTCCTCCTCCGACCTACCGCGTGCTATGCTCCCGTCGTGATGGGACCCACTCGGAGTTTATCGCCACCGTCTACTTGTGCGCCTCGCCCGTGGGCCAAGGACACATGTACGCCCTCTCCTCTGATGTCCACCCCCAGGAGACCCGAGCCATCCAAGAAGCCGCCGCAGATGCCATTGTTCTTCTCCGCACCCACGACCCTATCATGAGGAGGTGCCCCCGCTATACACACCTCCCAAGGTTGGATTGGGGCAACGGAGACGTCCTCTTTCCCAACCCGAGGGATCTCTCTTCAAAGCTCACCGCCCTTCTCCGGTACACATCCTATCTCCACCAGTATCTGCACGACACACCTTCTCACGCCAGCATGGCTGCGGCTGAAGCAACAAGAGTGCCAGGACTTGGTCCTTCCCACAGAATCCCTCCGTACCCAACCCACCTTCCCCGTACTCTTGACCAGCTTAGAGCAAAACTCGCTTCCACTCCCGCTCGAGCCACCGCGTTCCGTAGTTCTAGCGCCCCTCCTCGCTTCTTCACTGGATACACTCAGGAATCTCAGGCCCAGTGTCTCCGCGTCAACATCGGCACACCCTTCCCCTCGTACGCCCCCAGAACGCTGGGAAGGAGCACTAGCGCTTGCATTCTAGTTGTGTATCGTAGTCGACGATCGCGTACTCCGACGTGCGCGTGAATAATGTAGGAGTAATGGCTTGTCCCTCGTATAATGTCGTGTACCATGTGTCATGTAACCCAACTCTCCATTGTATAAAAACGCCTTGGTTTTATCTCTTGCTTTTATTTGGATCTTCTTGGGTGTTGCATTTCTCTCTCCCCTTATGGAAGCTCATGGCACCCGTCAACCCCACCTTCAACCAACCAGGATGAGGCCCAACACAGGTACAAGTGGCAGCCAAGAAACCCCAATCCGCCGTTCAGCCCGACAAGCCGGCATGGACCCAATGCCCCCACAGCCGCCGACTCCACCCCCACAGGAACCAACTCCAAGCCAGCTATTGTTGATGATGGATGAACGCCACCAGCTGTATATGACTCAAATTATGAGAGAATTTGGCACCTACATGCAAGCACAGAACGCCCCTCGCCCGACCCGTTCCAAGCTGCAAGACATCCAGCGCACTTTGCCACCTCAGTTCTCGCAGGCCACCAACTCACTCGAAGCAGATGATTGGCTCCGTACCATGGAAAAGAAGCTAGAGATCGCTCGCGTTGATGAGCAAGACAAGGTACCTTTTGTCACTCACTATCTTGAAGGACCAGCCAATGTGTGGTGGGATAATCAGAAAGATATGAGAGGAAATGGAACCACTGTCACCTGGACTGAATTCCAAGAAATATTCCGCAAAGCCTACATACCCTCAAGTCTTATGAAGATGAAACAGCAAGAACTTCTAGCCCTCACTCAAGGCAACTCAACTGTAAGCGAGTACCTGACCAAGTTCAACGACCTTGCCCGCTATGCCCCTGATGACGTCAACACAGATGAGAAGAAGAAGAAGGACAGATTTCTCCATGGAATGCACCAGGCCATCAAGACTCAGCTCAGCGTCCTACAGTTCCCAGATTTTCAAGCCATGGTAAACACCGCACTGATTTCAGAGAAGGAACACCGCACCATCTATGATTCCCACAAGAGGAAGTTTGAGTCTCGCAAACACCAGCCTGAAGAAGCTCACAAGAAGCCCCGTACCTGGCCACCCAACTCCCAGGCCACTGCACCTCCAACCACTTGGACCCCACCCAGAAAGGAAGGATACTCCCGCAATGAGTTCTACCACAAGCGTCCACTCGTGGATGACTGCAAGAGGGAAAATTCCTGCTTTAAGTGCGGCAAAAAGGGGCACTACATAGCTGATTGCCCGTTGACAAAGGACAACAATGGCAGTAACAACAATAGCAACCTCAACAACCCTCCCGCCGGAACAATCACGCCCCCTCAAGTCGCGCGTGTCCACCACATGTCCGCCGAAGAAACCTACGAAGCTTCAGATGTGATGCTTGGTATGTGAACCACCCACGCTAAACTTGCAGTAATTTTGTTGACCATGGAACTCCCCACTCTCTCGTCAGAAGGTTTCGTTGCAAGGCACCGTTTTATGTTTTCCCCTAGACTTGGACCTAAGCCACGAGTTCACGCGTGGGGAATGTCCCCTTCAAAGTGTGGACAAGCCAGAACGCCACACCCACAGCAGGGTCACAAGGTTAAATAGAGGATAAACCCACCAAAGAGGAAGCCCCTGGAATTGAGAGGATTCTTTGAGAGCAGAATAACCATACCTATTCCATGAGCAACTCGAATCTCGGGGACGAGATTCATTTTAAGGGGGGAAGGTTTGTCACATCCCGAATTTTGGCCCTATAAAATTTTCTTTGACAAAACCAAAATTTGGATTTGGATTTGGACCCTTTGATCTTGGCACCTCTATTTTCTTCCACATTTCCAAAACCCCAAGATTCTCAAAATATGTATCTTTTCTTTAAATGAAAAAGGGGCCTAAACCCTAGCCTTCCAAAGGAGCTATATCAAGGGTGACTTCAAAAATTCCCCAAAAATTCCAGAGTGATCCCCATCTAGCTTAGAACCCATTTATGCAAAAATATTGGGTAACTTGTTAGGAAAATATTTGACTTTTCCCCTGATTTATTTTCTGCCGAAAACCCCAAAACCCTAGCTTTCCAAAGGAAGTAGGTCAAAACCATCTTCAAAAATTCTACAAAAATTCAGGGAGGATCTCTAACAAGTGTATAACCCAAATATGTAAAAATATTTGATACCTTGCTAAGGAAATAATTGAGTTTTTCCCTGATTTACTTTCTGGCCTAAACCTTGTCATTTTTGGAAACCCTACTAAAACTTTTTCAAAAATTCTAAAAACCCCAAGGTAGATGCTCCTAACCAATACCTACCTCCTGTAATTTTCCTAGAGAAATATATTTTATTTTAGTTGCCCAAAATCCAATTTTCCTTTTCAGCCGAAGGTGTTCGATGAAATTTTCTCTTCTTCCAAGTTGCAAACCAGCCAAACCTAATAACTACAAAGTTGTAGTATTTTGAATTTGGCACCACGTGACACGGTTGGTTTTCCATTTTGAGCCTTGTATTGCAAATGGCATCATCATGCCGATCTCGGCATGGCCAGTGGCGTGGCCACCGCTGGCATGACCATGCCAGATGGGCGCCGCCGGTTTCTGGTCATCGCCGTTGGCCACCCCGCTGCACTCCCGTGTGCCCCCCTGCTGACCTCCAACCCCTCGACCCTCCAGCAGCCACGCGCCGCCTTCCCCCTCCCCGTGCGCCGTCGGCCACTAGCCGACGCGCCGCACGCACAGGAGCCGCGGGACCCCGCCGCCTGTAGCCACCCTGTGCGCCCGTGCCGTCGAGCTTATCCGCCCCGCCGCGAAACCCGTCGTCTAGCCCCTGCCCTCCTCGCTCCGCGACGCGCCGCCCGCTACAGCATCGACGCGATGCTCGCCGGCCGCGGACACATCGCTCTCCCGCACCAGTACCTCGCCACCCTCGTCCCTATCCGCATTCGCGGATTTCGCGTCGTCCAGCGCCGCCTGCACGCTACACCGACGACGCCGCGGCCGTCGTCCCGTCGCTGCCGCCCGCGACACCTCACCCCGCCACCACCGCATCCTGCCCCGGCGGACACCCCCTCGAGCCCCTATAAAAGGACCCCCCGGCTGCCTCCAAGCACCACACTAGCCTCCTCCCTCACCCAGCCTCCCCCTCCTCGAGTATTGCTTCCCGAAGATCCCTACATCGCCGGTGATGAGCTCCCCTCCGCCGCGCGGTCTCTGGCCAATTACCCTCTCCAGAGCCACCCCGACACCAATTACCCACCCCTCCCCCAATCCAGACCATCAGGGAGCCGTGGCCGTCCTCGACGGGGCACGGGATGACCTGAGTCGCCGTCCCCGTCCTCGCCGCCCCACGGTCCCCGCCGAGCTCGACGTCGCCGTCGCTGCATGCCACACTGCCATCCAAGGCTCCGCCAGTAGCCCATACGGGCATCCCGGAGCACACTGAGGCCCTCTCCCTGCTCCCCCTCCGCCCCACGCCGCCGGCCGAGCACGGTGAGCTCACCGGGGAAGATGAACCCGCCCCTGTTTCCTTTTCTTTTTTTTCTTTTCAGGCGCGTACCGGTTCGGCCCGGTAGCCGCTGACCAGTGGGTCCCGGCCGTCAGATTTTTAAACGTTTCTGAAAAGATTTTCTTTATTTGTTTTTGTTTTTGAAAAGGGCAGATTCTAGGGTTATCTTTGAAAGGGTATAACTCTCTCAAAAAGTTCAGAAAAATATGAATCTTTTTGCATTGGCTTTGTTTTGAAATTCTCTGTCCAATGTCACTGGTTTCAATTTATTTGAATATCATTTGCCTACTGAACCTTTGAATGCCTTGTGGGAGGTTTTAACCTTGTTTTTAAATTTCTTTAATAGATTCAAACCCTCCATTTGAAGTGGAATTTGAACCTGTCCCTGAAGGCAAGCCATCAGCCCCCAACCATCTGTTCCAAGTCCTCGATGTTTTATTTGTTGCTTGATTGAGCGGTAGTTGCATCTCATATGTCACCCCTATGCTAATATTTCATGCTTATGATTTCATGCAATTTATTATTGTCACCTTTATTTCATGCAATACGATAAACTCATGTTCCGTGAGTTGAGTTCCGGCCGGCGACTAAATACATGTTGGGCACCGCCCGCGTGGGTTGAATCTCGCCTACTTTCAGTACTTTTATTTCAAGTAACTTTACTTTCCTGCAATACGATAAACCCATCAAGTGTGGGTTGAGTTCCGGCCGGCGACTAAATACATGTCGGGCTCTGCCCACGTGGATTGAATCTCGTCTACTTTCCGTAGAGTGGGGTGTGCGTATTTATTTACTCAACCCGTGGCTGCAACTAGCCGCTGACATCTCCGTCCTCGCCCGGTTGATTTTGTTATTTTATCTTCTTACTCGACCCGTGGCTGCTACTGGCCGGAGAGATCTCCGTCCTCGCCCGGTTGATTTTGTTATTTTATCTTTACCCAACCTGTGGCTGTCACTGGTCGGAGGAAACTCCGCCATCGCCCGGTTGACCTTATTTTACCTTGCTGAACTACTATGTGATTATTTGATGCTCATGTATATCTTGTGGACTAACGTTTGCTGCTGTCTTATGGCTAAGAATAAAAATTGACTAAAAAGATAACCACCTCCGTCGACTAGATTGAGTCAAATAGTGCCACTCGCCAAACACACCCGCACAACCATGCGTCGTTGAAATGGGAAGACCGTAGCTTAGTAGCCTATCGAACCTCTTTTGATGCTACCCACTTGGCAAGTCTAGTCGGATACTGCATAGTTGTGGTCGGGGCTAGTCTTGTGAAGGTTCCGGAGCTAGGCGTTGCTCATGAGTTGGGGACGTGCCGGATTCACTTCGTCATAAGACTTAGCCCGAGTGGTAAGTCGGTAGCTATACAAGCAGTGTCTTGGTAGAGCGGACGGCTACGGGGGAATAGGTTTGTGCGGCAGGTACCGGCTGTACAAGCTTAGACCCCAACGTGTGGATAAAAGTTGCAACCTCTCGAGAGTGTCAAATCTAGAATCTAGTATTGTTCCTACCCAAGGAACGGTGTTGGGTCCAGTCACACTAGAGTCAGTCCAGTCGAACACGGAGAAATAAATTCACCAAACGGCCAGAGTTGGCCAAAGTTGAATGAGCTGAAAAGTGGACCATAGTTGGTCAAGGCTAAGCCCAGAAGTGGACCAGAGTTGGTCAAGCTTGGGAACATGAGTGTTGTGGATAGTGGAAATGAGACTCGTTCTCACAAGCCACGGTTTTCGTCACAGGTAAGTAGGTAAGTTAAGTCCAACCGTTAAGCTTGGACTCGCACCTGCACCCATGCCATGCCATATAGGACCGTTGGTTACGGTTGATTGAGGATTGATGTCTTGCGAGTACATTCCATGTACTCACCTGGCTTTTCATGTGGCCAGATCCTCCTACCCCCGTCGCCGAGTACCCCTTGTACGAGAACTAGATCCGGTATCCAGGCAGAGCCCCGTGGAGTTAGGCCCTCTTCGTCGCACGCTTCCGCCAATCCGCTGACGCCCTCTGATGAAGTCATGTTCGATAAATAATGTACAAACTGTTGTGTGCGCTAGGGCGCAGCCTTGTGATGAGACCCTTGTAATATAACGTCGGTTCCCGACCCCTTAATAAAGTGGTTATGTTCTGTTATCAAGTTGTCATATATTCAGTGCTCCTGGGACTGATATATGGGGTAACTCGATCTCCGGATCGGGGTGCCACACGGCCGCAGAGGTGGGGCCAGCCCAGACAAGCTATTGTCCCGGTTCATCATACGAACCGGGACTAACGATTGGCCTTTAGTACCGGTTCTTGTTACGGACCGGACTAACTATTTTCCCTATATCATCTCCCACCCCCGACCCGGCCGTGGCCATTTTTGACCTCCGGGTTCATCACCATTTTCTTAACCTCTTCCTCTTCCAAGTTCGAGTTCGGCCCCTATTTTTCCCACCATTTGTCAAGCTTGGCGGCGCCTCATCTATCCAATGGTTAGCACTTCTGGTGTTGTTTTTTAGCTCATTTTGGTGCTAGTTAGCTCATTTCATTTTTCTAGTGCTAGCTAGGTGTTTGATGAAATGCCTAAGTTAGGGATTTTATTTTTTCACATGCAATTTGAGCTCAAATTAAAGTATAATGCCTGGGTTTTACAGTTGTTCGGTGCCCGTCCTCGCTGTCGTCGATCGCCCGCGCCATCCCGTCACCGGCACCGCCTCGGTGAGTCTCTTGTTTTTATCCTTTTTTTAACTTATTTATATGGTTTAGATGCATAGTTATTACTTGCATAATTATCTTACGTTTTTTATATGTATAGTGTCATGGTTCTGATATCCGTCCCCGTCGGCCCTCGTCCGGTCTATGACGATCCGGATGTCATTGAACCGGAAATTCCAACCGACCCTATTATCGAGTTTTTTGAAAAAGAAAATAATGATTTGAAAGCAAAATTGGAAAGAAGTGAAAATCTTCGTCTCCAATGCCTAGAAGAGAAGATGAAATTGGAGCTCGAAGTTGCCGACGTCGTCGATAAACACAAGATCAAGATGGATGCAATGCGCTTGAAGATTAGAAATTATGCCATTCATAAAGAGGCTTGGTATCATTATGTTGTTGGTTCAATAGTTACCATAGTTGCGATTTTTATCGCATTTGTTGTTGGGTTTAAATTCTTTAGATAGTTGTATGTTAGTTTCAACTAATGTATGTTTTATGAGACTATGTATTACATTTGGTTGATCACTGTTATATATTGATGATGTAGTGTTAATGTTTTTTTATCTATTTATATAATGCAGATGGGCCGGCAATGGATGTACAGTGACCGACGTTATCCCGACTTTATTAATGGCATGCATTATTTTCTCCGTGTGGCTAAGAGAAACAAGCCGCCGAATGGTTTTATTTCTTGTCCATGTAGTGTCTGCAAGAATACTCAGGACTACTCTACCTCACAAACCATTCACGTCCACCTGTTGAAGTCCGGTTTCATGTCCGGTTATAATTGTTGAACCAAGCACGGAGAAAAAGGGGTTATAATGGAAGACAATGAAGAATAAGAGGATAATGACAACTATCCTATGTTCACTGAACACGGTGATACTACAATGGGGGAAGACGAAGCTGAAAAAGAGCCCACTTTTGATGAGCCTGATGACGATCTTCGTCGGGCCATTCTTGAAGCGAAGATAAAATGTGGAAGTCAAAATGAGAGGTTGAAGTTGGAGAGAATGTTAGAGGATCACAACAAATTGTTGTACCCAAATTGCGAAGATGGGCAGAAAAAGCTGGGTACCACACTGGAATTGCTGCAATGGAAGGCAGAGAATGGTACTTCTGACAAGGGATTTGAAAATTTGCTGAAAATAATAAAGAAGATGCTTCCAAAGGATAACGTATTGCCCTTCAGTACGTACGAAGCAAAGAAGGTTGTCTGCCCTCTAGGATTAGAGGTGCAGAAGATACATGCGTGCATCAATGACTGCATCCTCTACCGCGGCGAGGAGTACAAGAATTTGAATGCATGCCCGGTATACGGTGCATTGAGATATAAGATCAGGCGAGATGACCCTGGTGAAGTTGAGGACGAGCCGCGCCCCAGGAAGAGGGTTCCTGCGAAGGTGATGTGGTATGCTCCTATAATACCACGGTTGAAACGTTTGTTCCAAAACAAAGAGCATGCCAAGTTGTTGCGATGGCACAAGGAAGACCGTAAGAAAGACGTGATGCTGAGACACCCCGCTGATGGGTCGCAGTGGAGAAAAATCGACAGAGAGTTTCCGACATTTTCATATGACGCAAGGAACTTAAGATTTGGTCTAAGTACAGATGGCTTTAATCCCTTTGGACAGCAGAGCTCCAGTCATAGCACCTGGCATGTGACTCTATGTATCTATAACCTTCCTCCTTGGTTGTGCATGAAGAGGAAGTTCATTATGATGCCAGTGCTCATCCAAGACCCGAAGCAACCCGGCAATGGCATTGATGTGTACATGAGGCCATTAGTTGAAAAACTTTTACAGTTGTGGCGCGAAGAGGTGTACGTGTGTGGGATGAACACAAACAGAAGGAATTTGACCTACGAGCATTGCTGTTCGTAACCATCAATGACTGGCCAGCTCTTAGTAACATTTCAGGACAGTCAAATAAGGGATATAATGCATGCACGCACTGTTTAGGTGAGACTGAAAGTATATATTTGGGAAACAAGAATGTGTACCTGGGGCATCGTCGATTTCTTCCAAAACAGCACCCCGTAAGAAAGAAAGGCAAGCATTTCAAAGGTGAGCCAGATCACCGGACGAAGCCTACTCGGCCTACTGGAGATGTTATATATGATATGGTCAAGGATTTAAATGTAATCTTTGGAAAGGGTCTTGGCGGACAATCTATTCCGAATGACGCTGACGGACACGTACCGATGTGGAAGAAGAAATCTATATTTTGGGAGTTACCCTATTGGAAAATCCTAGAGGTTCACTCTGCAATCGACGTGATGCACGTGACAAAAAATCTCTGCGTGAACCTACTAAACTTCTTGGACGTGTATGGGAAGATGAAAAATACACCGGAATCACGGTAGGACCAGCAACATATGCACGAACAAGACAACCTGAATCCAGAGAAGTATCAAGGTCCTGCTAGCTACGCTCTTACCAAAGAAGAGAAAAAGATCTTTTTTGGAGTCCTTAGCAGTATCAAGGTCCCGTCAGGCTTCTCGTCGAATATAAAGGGAATAATAAACATGACAGAGCAGAAGTTTCAAAACCTAAAGTCTCATGACTGCCAAGTGATTATGACACAATTACTTCTGGTTGCACTGAGGGGGCTTCTGCCGGAAAATGTTCGAGTACCCATTATGAAGCTGTGTGCATTCCTCAATGCAATTTCTCAGAAGGTCATCAATCCAGTAACTCTACCAGGTTTACAGAAGGATGTAGTCCAATGTCTTGTCAGCTTCGAGTTGGTGTTCCCACCATCCTTCTTCAATATTATGACGCACCTCATAGTTCACCTAGTCGAAGAGATTTCCGTTCTCGGTCCTGTATTTCTACACAACATGTTCCCCTTTGAGGGGTTCATGGGAGTCTTAAAGAAATACGTTCATAACCGTGCTAGGCCAGAAGGAAGCATCTCCAAGGGCTATGGAACAGAGGAGGTCATTGAGTTTTGTGTTGACTTCATTCCTGACCTTAAGCCAATCGGTGTTCCTCAATCGCGGCATGAGGGGAGACTGCAGGGAAAGGGCACGCTAGGAAAGAAAACAACAATATGTATGGACGGGCATTCTTTCAGTCAAGCACACTACACAGTTCTACATAATTCCAGCTTGGTGGCTCCGTATATCGAGGAAAATAAGAATATTTTACGCTTGAACTACCCAGAGCAACCTAAAGATTGGATTGATGGAGAACACGTGAAGAATTTCGGAGGTTGGTTGCGAACACGTCTCATTAATGACACCCTTGTTGGAGAACAGCTATACTTGTTGGCCAAGGCACCATCTTCGACTATATTGACTTTTGAAGGGTATGAGATAAATGGGAATACATTTTACACGGCCGACCAAGATAAAAAGAGCACCAACCAAAACAGCGGTGTTCGCTTTGATGGAACAAACAACAATGGGCAAAAGGACACATATTATGGTTACATAGAGCAGATATGGGAACTTGACTATGGACCTTCTTTTAAGGTCCCTTTGTTCAAGTGCAAATGTTTCAACCTGACAGGCGGGGTACATGTAGATCCGAAGTACGGAATAACTACAGTGGATCTGAAGAATCTTGGATATGACACCGAACCATTCGTCCTAGCTAGTGAAGTGGCTCAGGTTTTCTATGTGAAGGACATGTCTAGCAGACCGAAGAAAAGAAAAGATAAGCAAGCAGCGAATACATCGTACGACGTTTGTCGGGGATATGAACCCCGGATACCCCTAGGAGGTCCATTTCTTCAAGAACTACATGGGCCGGCTACGCAGGTGCCGGCTGCAGCGTGCCGCCTGGAGCCAGCCGGATGAAGCAAGCTGCTTCATCTACCCGGAGGCGGACGGCCGATTAGACTCAAGCCGGCCTCTACCCACCGACCGGTCCGTACTGGTAGGCCCGGATCATCCAGCCCCTGTCGGGCGTTACCGTTACAACGTAATGATGAGATAGCTCCAGCCGGCTCCAAAGTAGTGATGTCATAGGGGTAAACATGTAATCTCCCTGTAACCCAAAACCCTAGATGCTGCCTATATAAAGCATGCAGGGGCCTCCTGCGCGGGGCAAGGGGAGAGAGGAATAAGCAAGAAGCAGGTAGACACTCGGTGAGACACATCGACATACGTAGATCATCATCTTCCACCTCCAGCCGGCTGGACAGCTCAAGCCGGCACCACCACAATACAGCTGTGACACCCCCCTCTGACACATATCGCCAGAGAGGCGGTCGCCCCGTGCGCCAGCCCAGGATATCCGGCCGCACGTTACGACAATGCGACATAGCAGAAATATCATTACACAATCAGGCCCAGAGGGCTACAATCGGTTTTACATGGCCATAAAGGCTTGATAAATTATCATGGCCAAGTATGGCACTGGACAGAGTTTAACTGGCAGCGGAAGACATAGATACGGCAACGGCTTGGTGCGACTCCATTCCACAGGCATCTGGCTGGGCTACTGATCCTAGCACGCTCTTGCTCCATCTCTTTGCGATAGTAGAAGATGAATCCTCTCAATGTCTGGCCACATGAAAAGCCAGTTTGAGTACGGTGACGTACTCGCAAGAAAACAACCACAAGACATGAACAGTCAAGAAGTCAGACAATAAGCAACTCGCGACAGAAAATAATCTAAACATGGCAAGTGTCTACTTACGGCAGTCCAAGAGGGTAGCAACAAGGCAGCACAACAAATCATGGCATAAGCAAACAATAGGGGTATCACCAGTACAGAGTCCAAGCCAGGTGGGGTTGGATCGTATACCGGTGATCACACAAGAGAACTTACCTGTGACGAATAACGAGTGTACCCGTTGGTACCAAATATTATAACATCACCTGTCATCACAACTAGGCCCAACGGCCTTACCACATCAGCCCAACTGCTAGGCCCACTGGCCTCATGTTTCCACTTTGGGCATGCACGGTTGATGTTGGCTCAAGCCTAACTATAGGCTCCCAACGATCCCACCGTCACCCCAACACGGGTAACCATCCAAGATTCAAGTAATATTCCCTGCAACAGCCTATTCTAAATTAGGTGGTTCACCTTTCTTTCAAACCGATCTTAAGTTTAACCTCCGGACTCGACAAAGGACAATAGTGTGACCGACACTGAACTGTTCCATAACCTAGGAACAAGGCTAGCTGCTAGTTGACACACTCTCGAGAGGTTGCAGTTACCACCCATCTAAATGCACCTTGCTTCATGACGGCAAGATACACTTACATAACCGTTCACGCTACCCAGACACTCCCTGTATAGCTACCGACATAACTCTATGTCTTAGGACGAAGTGAATCCGGCACGTCCCCAACTCATGAGCGACGCCTTGCTCCGGAACCTTCACAAGACTAGCCCCGACCACAACTATGCAGTATCCGACTAGACTTGCCAAGTGGGTAGCATCAGAGGAGGCTTGATAGGTTACATAGGTTATGGCCCTCCCATTTGGGCGACAGTGGTATTGCGTTCAATGCTCAGATTGGTGGCACTATGGACTGACCCCATCGAAGTTTGGAGGGTTGGTTCATTTAATCCCCTTTCTTTCAACCACGATTCCAACAACAGAGGGTTAGTCCAACACAATAAATATAATGTCATATCAACATGAAACCGATTAGTCCAACGCAAAATCATAATATCATATCAACATGAAACAGAAACGAACTGCACACAATAGTTCAAGCAATATGTAGTTAGTTCAATCAATGGTTAGTTTCAACCGGGCGATGGCGGAGATAACTCCGGCCAGTGACAGCCACAGGTTGGGTAACAGAAAATAAAACAGCACAGTTGGTTAGCGTCAACCGGGCGATGGCGGAGATGCCTCCGGCCAGTAGCAGCCACAGATCGACTACAAAAGTTAGTGGAGGCGTCCACGCGATCCCGTTCCACCATTCCATTGACTGCGGCGGTTCTCCCAGTCCATCGTCGCCGGAATGGGGAGTGGTGCATGGTACCGTCCAACGCACGCCACAACTCTACAGAAAAGTAGACGAGATTCAATCCACGTGGGCGGGGCCCAACATGTATTTAGTCGCCGGCCGGAACTCAACCCACACTTGATGGGTTTATCGTATTGCAGGAAAGTAAAGGTACATGAAATAATAATACTGAAAGTAGGCGAGATTCAATCCACGTGGGCGGTGCCCAACATGTATTTAGTCGCCGGCCGGAACTCAACCCACACTTGATGGGTTTATCGTATTGCAGGAATAAAAACAAAGCCACGATATCTCGTGACGCACAGTTGGCAGGATGTAAACAAGGCCACGATATCTCGTGACGCACAGTTGACGAATGTGAACAAAGCCACGATATCTCGTGACGCACAGTTGACAGATGACAATAAGCAATAAAATGCACCGATATGACAGGGTAATATGCAAACAAACAAACACCGCTTGAGTGTTCATAGCAAGTGGTTAGCTTGCCTCCGGAGATCGACGCCATTTGTCTTGAGGGTCACGGGCACGTCGCGGTTTAGGGTATCGGTTTGCCGGTACCGCGGAATTACCTATACATGCATACGCGGGTGCTGAGCATATAAATATTTTACAAAAATGTGAAACCTATACCACTGGATAGAGCTTTTCAAACTATGAATTTACAAATTTAATTCACCTCAAACGGAGTTACGGTTCAAAAGTTATAGCTCGGCGATGTTTAGCTATCTTCTGCCCACTTCAGGAGAAAAAAACAGAACGGGCTGCATTCTAACTCGGGCCGGGCTGGTCGCGCATTTCCTGAAAGTACGTCTTCCAACTGGGGAGACGGAAAACCTTGTTTCCGCCTCCACTTAGCTGACGGGGCTGCTGGGCCAGGCCGGGCCCGCCCGTCAGCGGCACCACGGCGCCAAGCTGGCAACCCCGCTGGCCGTTCCTGACCCGGCTTCGGCCACGCGCGAGACGGGCCCCAACGCGGGCGTGCCCGGGCGCCGCCGGCCACGGGAGCCAGCTGCCTCTGCCACTCCGGAGCATGCCGCCGGCCGCCGGGGGTGTGGGGAGGGCAGCGGCGCCGCGCCACCTCCATTGCGGGTGGCCACGAGCGCGGGGCGCACCGGGGGCGCCGCCCGAGAGCGTGTCACGCGAGCACACCGGCGGCGGGCGGAGACCATGCCGAGGCTACGGTGCGGCACTCCGCAAATCGAGATGTCTAGGAGGTAGAGGGGATAAGGGGGAACACCTCCGCGGGTTTAATCGAAGAACGGCTCGGCCTAGGGCTCGCCACCGTCGATGAACCGACAGCGACGTCCTCGGCCGAATCGGAGCAGAGCTCCGCCGTTCCGCAACTAAAGGAGCAAGGGGGCGTTCCAGGGGGGGATTGAGGGTGCTCGGGCGCGAGGGTCTCGGGGGTGCGCTCTTATAGGGCTCGGGGGGACAGCGACCGAGATGCTCGGCGGGGGAGGCGGGGTGAGCTGTCCTGGAGCTGTACCGGAGCGACGAGCATCGCGTCGTCGGTGTAGCACGAGTGTGGCTGGATGACGAGAAACCCGCGGCTTCGGATAAGCTCGAGGCACTGGTGAGGGGACCCACGGGGTGCTGTCCCGACAGCGCGTCGGCTAGCGACCTGGCGGCGCTGTAGGGAGGGTGTGGTGGCGGGTGTGGGCATGGGGAGGTCGAGCGAGAGGTGGGGAAGCAGGGCGCACAGGGGGGGCAGAGGGGAGGGCCAGTGGCGACGACCATGAATCGGCGGCGCCGCCTGGCATGGTCCTGCCGACGGTGACCACGCCACAGGGCATGCCAGCCTCGGCAACAGGATGTTTCTCTCGACTCCAGGCTCAAAAATGAAAACGGATCGCGTCACCTTGTGCCAAATTTAAAGACCTACCACTTTCTAGTTATATGGTTTTGCTGGTTTGCAACTTGGTTTGAACAAAAATTCAGAAAAACTAGGGAACACCAGGTGTTCGATGAAATGACTAGGGTCCTTCACATCTCAGAAAAATCCCCAAAATTCATATTAGTCTAGGATAAGTGTATATAGCCTGTCTGTGCAGTTTGAGCTCAATTAGAGACAGATAAGTTGGTCAAATAATTCGGTGTCCAAAAATGCCCTAATGGCATGGGCATGATAAATGCATCTCCTCAAATGATCTTGACATGATCTTCTGGTTATGTGGTTATATATGGGAGTTTTCCATCTTGGCAAAGCACCAATGCCAAATGATTTTTGCATCTAGGGTTTGCTTTGGAAATTGCTATTAGGCATAAAAATGACATTACAAAGGAAGTACCCAAAATATTGCTCAAATGAGGTTGGTACAATGGAGTGAAATGTTCAGGAGGTGAAATTAGGCCTATGCCCAAAATTGTAGAATTTTTGGATGAGTGGAATGTGTCCGAATAATTATTGGATTGGAAATGGCATAATAGGAAATATGAACAAACTTGAATTTATTGCATTGGACTATGGAATATTTTTCCATGCGGTGGGTGTATATGTATGAGGGAACCATATGTTAGCTTGGTGGAATTTATCTTAAGATACCATTGTGGTGGTGGCTTTTGGTGGGATAGGTGGGAGGGGTTTTGGGAACATTTGAGTGGCACCAATGGGTGACCACAAAATAGCGGCTTCGAGATGTGGTGGGGTTGATAAGATCAAGGTTTATTGGGAAATCTCCAGTTGAGAAAAAACAAAGTCAATTCAACGACCAACAAGTGGAAGAAAATAGTTTGGAAACAGAAAAAGTTTTTCAGGCGGGAGAAAAACGTTAGTAACATTAGGGACGAATTTTCGGGATGTGACAAACCTTCCCCCAAAAAAAGAATCTCGTCCCGAGATTCGGAGACTAATAAAGATTCCCGGGGTTATACAAGATATTTCTTGTATGGTTTGATATATCCCTATATTTAAAATATTTTAAAACTTTTTTCCACGCAATACTAGAGTTTAACACACAAAAGAATCAACACTCAGCAGGGTATTTTACTAGAAAAAGTTACCAAGGCATGATATTTTTATCATACTCAATGCATTCTAAGGATGGCATGGCAGAGGCTCACACAATCAATCAACATGGGACCTCCTACTATGGTTATATGAAGAAAATCAAAATCTAAGGTTTTCAGCTCAACCAGACACAAGTATGGCAATATCAAACAAGATCTACACACAGATCGTCACTCAATAACCTGGATTTAACTTGGACAAATAATTACCAAGTTTTGTAGAATAAACTGTTAAGGAGATGCTAAACATGCCCCTGTTCTAGATTTTTTTTTTTTTTTTTGAAAAGCTGTATATACCTTTTCAAGTATACACAGGTTTGGAAAAAAATAGCAGGGTTTCTTTTAAAAGAAAACATCTGTGTCACCAATAATTGGCTTACAGACACTGTAGGGGTAGGGCCATTTCCAAAATTATTTTGATCAAAAATTTCCTGCGGAACACTGGAGAGACGAGGACTGATCTCCTAAGAAAAGGATAGAAACACACAGAGGGTTATTTCTTGCTTGCTGACATGTGGGACCGGGGTCCACCTGTCAGTTCCCCTCTTTCTTTCTCTCTTCTTCTTCTTCCTCGCTGCATTTCCATCCGCACCCGGCTGGCCCTGAGTGCGCGAAGCACTCCACTGCGGCACTGTTGCGCGTGCGGTCCATCTACGCAGCGGCCATTACGGCTTTCGGCGCCTCGACGGTCGCGCACCAATTTTGGCCGAGCATTGCGCGCGATTCTTCTTTTCCCGCGCGAGGCTGAGCTGAGGCTATAAATTGCGGCCTCGGTGATTCTCTCCTCATCGCCAGCATGGGATTCTTCTCTCAATTTCTCTGTGATTTCACTTATGGTCCGGAGCGAGCTGGCTTCCTCGACCACCTGTTCTGTGTGCTGTGGCTCGGGTTGACCATCGGGGGGCTGCTGGTGATTCTGCTCACGGTGGTGGTCTGGTCAGCCTGCCACCTGCACGACTGGTGGTATGGCGTTGTCGGGGGTGCTGCGGCGGCGGTGGACGAGTTTCTTGTTGCTCCGGTGAGAGATTGGCGGACGTCCCCGGTGGCTGCTGCGGCTGCTCCTCTGGTGGGGGACGAGCTGGGAGCTCGAGCTGTCCGCCGTCGTCATCGTCGCCCAGCTCGAGTCTCGGCTTCGGGTGAGTCTGGTTCATCTCCAGGTGACGCCACTGAGCGCGAGAGGGAGTAGGATTTTTTTTTTTCCTGGGGTGCTCTTCTGTATCTGCATTGAGGTAGTGGTAGTGTTCTATGTTGGAGTAGATCTCGTATCCTTTGTTTCCGAAATTTCCCTTATGTACTGAACTCAGTTGATGTATCCAATCTGGCTCCTCTCATGGTTTGGATCCAGATTTGTATTATTGAGGTTTTCCTTAGCTGTCACCGATCTGTTCTTGCAGCAGAGGGAATTGCATAGGCACTATCACACGGATAGTAGAAATTTCTACTCGGGGAAAACATCATTTTAGGTAGTAGTGCTGCATTTTATGGTCCCAAAAACTTGAAGCGGCATGGCACAATCATTTCAACCATACTGGTTAACAAGCACGCAACGACTACTAAACACCCAACAATACTTTTAAATCTAAGGAAACAACATGATATTCCATCAAGTGTCAACCAAGTGGTTAACTAGAGGTTAAGAACACCAGGTCTTATACAGGGTTGGCTCACACCAAGCAGAAAGGCAATCAACGCAAACACGCGTACAGGCAACCATAGGAATTACAACCAAACCCACAACTCATTAGCGCCACTCAGGCTAAACTAAACAGATCCTACTCCGCTTGACGGTCCTTCCCCAAGGGTGGAGTGCGGCCGAGCCGGAGAGTAGTGTCCACGTCCCCTTCTTCCACGGGGTCGAGAAACACAAGAATACCTTCGAGGATCGGACCCTGCTCTGGGACTTGTTGGGACGGGCCGGGCTCTGGGAGTGGAGGTCTGCTACTTCGAGCTTCCCTATTGGTGGGGGCAGGTGGGTTCTTCCCTAGAGACAGCTGCAAACGGGCAAAACCAAGATTTCTTCTTGAGGCCACGAGTTCCTCCATCAAGAAGCGAGTGAGATTCGTCATTGCAGAGGCGTAAGCGACTAGGTTGAACACTGCTGGGTCAGGTTCTTCCCAGACAGGGGTTTGGACGATCTCCGCACCAGGCCGAGGTCTGGCTGGGAGGAAGTAGAAATCTCGGTCGCTGGACAACACAGTTTCCGAGTGACGAAGACGGACGAGGCTTTCCCAGGCTGCTACCTGGATGGCTAGCTCGATGGTAGGCATGCCTCCACCTTGAATCACATAGGGCTGATTTGTGCCCCGAGGACATGGGCTGATCTTCACCTCTGCCCGGAATTCATTCCCCACGAGAGAAACTAATCTCTTGAACACCACGTACACGGGGCGAATGGAGCTTCCGAGGGCAACATTGACGACCCTCCAAAGAATCATTGGGAAGTTGGAACTATCCTCGGCGGTGGTCTCCATGATGGCCTTAGAGGTCGCCATCGGAATTTCTTGGGGTTCTAGATTTTTGGAGAGGATAAGGATGCGAGGTTCCTCTATGGGATTCTACTTCAAAAGAGTTGGGTTGCTAGGGAGAGCTGGCGAGGGTGGGTTATAAAGCAACTAGGACTGGGTCTTAAGTTCACTGGGTAAGGTCGGCTGCTTCTCATGGAAGAAGCCGGCTCGTCTTGCTGGGGAAAGAAATTGGGACAAGCCCTGCTGCACCAACTGTTGACCAACACCGGCCATGTCGGTTAGGCAGGAAGGGGTCAAATCCATCGGGTCATTGTCGGGTAAAGTAAGGGTGGGCTTTCTATGCTAGGGTAGTCTACAGCCAGCCTGGTGCTCTGATACCATGCTCTGTGACACCCCCTCTGACACATATCGCCAGAGAGGCGGTCGCCCCGTGCGCCAGCCCAGGATATCCGGCCGCACGTTACGACAATGCGACATAGCAGAAATATTATTACACAACCAGGCCCAGAGGGCTACAATCGGTTTTACATGGCCATAAAGGCTTGATAAATTATCATGGCCAAGTATGGCACTGGACAGAGTTTAACTGGCAGCGGAAGACATAGATACGGCAACGGCTTGGTGCGACTCCATTCCACAGGCATCTGGCTGGGCTACTGATCCTAGCACGCTCTTGCTCCATCTCTTTGCGATAGTAGAAGATGAATCCTCTCAATGTCTGGCCACATGAAAAGCCAGTTTGAGTACGGTGACGTACTCGCAAGAAAACAACCACAAGACATGAACAGTCAAGAAGTCAGACAATAAGCAACTCGCGACAGAAAATAATCTAAACATGGCAAGTGTCTACTTACGGCAGTCCAAGAGGGTAGCAACAAGGCAGCACAACAAATCATGGCATAAGCAAACAATAGGGGTATCACCAGTACAGAGTCCAAGCCAGGTGGGGTTGGATCGTATACCGGTGATCACACAAGAGAACTTACCTGTGACGAATAACGAGTGTACCCGTTGGTACCAAATATTATAACATCACCTGTCATCACAACTAGGCCCAACGGCCTTACCACATCAGCCCAACTGCTAGGCCCACTGGCCTCATGTTTCCACTTTGGGCATGCACGGTTGATGTTGGCTCAAGCCTAACTATAGGCTCCCAACGATCCCACCGTCACCCCAACACGGGTAACCATCCAAGATTCAAGTAATATTCCCTGCAACAGCCTATTCTAAATTAGGTGGTTCACCTTTCTTTCAAACCGATCTTAAGTTTAACCTCCGGATTCGACAAAGGACAATAGTGTGACCGACACTGAACTGTTCCATAACCTAGGAACAAGGCTAGCTGCTAGTTGACACACTCTCGAGAGGTTGCCGTTACCACCCATCTAAATGCACCTTGCTTCATGACGGCAAGATACACTTACATAACCGTTCACGCTACCCAGACACTCCCTGTATAGCTACCGACATAACTCTATGTCTTAGGACGAAGTGAATCCGGCACGTCCCCAACTCATGAGCGACGCCTTGCTCCGGAACCTTCACAAGACTAGCCCCGACCACAACTATGCAGTATCCGACTAGACTTGCCAAGTGGGTAGCATCAGAGGAGGCTTGATAGGTTACATAGGTTATGGCCCTCCCATTTGGGCGACAGTGGTAGTGCGTTCAATGCTCAGATTGGTGGCACTATGGACTGACCCCATCGAAGTTTGGAGGGTTGGTTCATTTAATCCCGTTTCTTTCAACCACGATTCCAACAACAGAGGGTTAGTCCAACACAATAAATATAATGTCATATCAACCTGAAACCGATTAGTCCAACGCAAAATCATAATATCATATCAACATGAAACAGACACAAACTGCACACAATAGTTCAAGCAATATGTAGTTAGTTCAATCAATGGTTAGTTTCAACCGGGCGATGGCGGAGGTAACTCCGGCCAGTGACAGCCACAGGTTGGGTAACAGAAAATAAAACAGCACAGTTGGTTAGCGTCAACCGGGCGATGGCGGAGATGCCTCCGGCCAGTAGCAGCCACAGATCGACTACAAAAGTTAGTGGAGGCGTCCACACGATCCCGTTCCACCATTCCATTGACTGCGGCGGTTCTCCCAGTCCATCGTCGCCGGAATGGGGAGTGGTGCATGGTACCGTCCAACGCATGCCACAACTCTACAGAAAAGTAGACAAGATTCAATCCACGTGGGCGGGGCCCAACATGTATTTAGTCGCCGGCCGGAACTCAACCCACACTTGATGGGTTTATCGTATTGCAGGAAAGTAAAGGTACATGGAATAATAATACTGAAAGTAGGCGAGATTCAATCCACGTGGGCGGTGCCCAACATGTATTTAGTCACCGGCCGGAACTCAACCCACACTTGATGGGTTTATCGTATTGCAGGAATAAAAACAAAGCCACGATATCTCGTGACGCACAGTTGGCAGGATGTAAACAAGGCCACGATATCTCGTGACGCACAGTTGACGAATGTGAACAAAGCCACGATATCTCGTGACGCACAGTTGACAGATGACAATAAGCAATAAAATGCACCGATATGACAGGGTAATATGCAAACAAACAAACACCGCTTGAGTGTTCATAGCAAGTGGTTAGCTTGCCTCCGGAGATCGACGCCATTTGTCTTGAGGGTCACGGGCACGTCGCGGTTTAGGGTATCGGTTTGACGGTACCGCGGAATTACCTATACATGCATACGCGGGTGCTGAGCATATAAATATTTTACAAAAATGTGAAACCTATACCACTGGATAGAGATTTTCAAACTATGAATTTACAAATTTAATTCACCTCAAATGGAGTTACGGTTCAAAAGTTAAAGCTCGGCGATGTTTAGCTATCTTCTGCCCACTTCAGGAAAAAAAACAGAACGGGCTGCATTCTAACTCGGGCCGGGCTGGTCGCGCATTTCCTGAAAGTACGTCTTCCAACTGGGGAGACGGAAAACCTTGTTTCCGCCTCCACTTAGCTGACGGGGCTGCTGGGCCAGGCCGGGCCCGCCCGTCAGCGGCACCACGGCGCCAAGCTGGCAACCCCGCTGGCCGTTCCTGACCCGGCTTCGGCCACGCGCGGGACGGGCCCCGACGCGGGCGTGCCCGGGCGCCGCCGGCCACGGGAGCCAGCTGCCGCCGCCACTCCGGAGCATGCCGCCGGCCGCCGGGGGTGTGGGGAGGGCAGCGGCGCCGCGCCACCTCCACTGCGGGTGGCCACGAGCGCGGGGCGCACCGGGGCGCCGCCCGAGAGCGTGTCACGCGAGCACACCGGCGGCGGGCGGAGACCATGCCGAGGCTACGGTGCGGCACTCAGCAATTCGAGATGTCTAGGAGGTAGAGGGGATAAGGGGGAACACCTCCGCGGGTTTAATCGAAGAACGGCTCGGCCTAGGGCTCGCCACCGTCGATGAACCGACAGCGACGTCCTCGGCCGAATCGGAGTAGAGCTCCGCCGTTCCGCAACTAAAGGAGCAAGGGGGCGTTCCAGGGGGGGATTGAGGGTGCTCGGGCGCGAGAGTCTCGGGGGTGCGCTCTTATAGGGCTCGGGGGGACAGCGACCGAGATGCTCGGCGGGGGAGGCGGGGTGAGCTGTCCTGGAGCTGTACCGGAGCGACGAGCATCGCGTCGTCGGTGTAGCACGAGTGTGGCTGGACGACGAGAAACCCGCGGCTTCGGATAAGCTCGAGGCACTGGTGAGGAGACCCACGGGGTGCTGTCCCGACAGCGCGTCGGCTAGCGACCTGGCGGCGCTGTAGGGAGGGTGTGGTGGCGGGTGTGGGCATGGGGAGGTCGAGCGAGAGGTGGGGAAGCAGGGCGCACAGGGGAGGCAGTGGGGAGGGCCAGTGGCGACGACCATGAATCGGCGGCGCCGCCTGGCATGGTCCTGCCGACGGTGACCACGCCACAGGGCATGCCAGCCTCGGCATCAGGATGTTTCTCTCGACTCAAGGCTCAAAAATGAAAACGGATCGCGTCACCTTGTGCCAAATTTAAAGACCTACCACTTTCTAGTTATATGGTTTTGCTGGTTTGCAACTTGGTTTGAACAAAAATTCAGAAAAACTAGGGAACACCAGGTGTTCGATGAAATGACTAGGGTCCTTCACATCTCAGAAAAATCCCCAAAATTCATATCAGTCTAGGGTAAGTGTATATAGCCTGTCTGTGCAGTTTGAGCTCAATTAGAGACAGATAAGTTGGTCAAATAATTCGGTGTCCAAAAATGCCCTAATGGCATGGGCATGATAAATGCATCTCCTCAAATGATCTTGACATGATCTTCTGGTTATGTGGTTATATATGGGAGTTTTCCATCTTGGCAAAGCACCAATGCCAAATGATTTTTGCATCTAGGGTTTGCTTTGGAAATTGCTATTAGGCATAAAAATGGCATTACAAAGGAAGTACCCAAAATATTGCTCAAATGAGGTTGGTACAATGGAGTGAAATGTTCAGGAGGTGAAATTAGGCCTATGCCCAAAATTGTAGAATTTTTGGATGAGTGGAATGTGTCCGAATAATTATTGGATTGGAAATGGCATAATAGGAAATATGAACAAACTTGAATTTATTGCATTGGACTATGGAATATTTTTCCATGCGGTGGGTGTATATGTATGAGGGAACCATATGTTAGCTTGGTGGAATTTATCTTAAGATACCATTGTGGTGGTGGCTTTTGGTGGGATAGGTGGGAGGGGTTTTGGGAACATTTGAGTGGCACCAATGGGTGACCACAAAAATAGCGGCTTCGAGATGTGGTGGGGTTTATAAGATCAAGGTTTATTGGGAAATCTCCAGTTGAGAAAAACCAAAGTCAATTCAACGACCAACAAGTGGAAGAAAATAGTTTGGAAACAGAAAAAGTTTTTCAGGCGGGAGAAAAACGTTAGTAACATTAGGGACGAATTTTCGGGATGTGACAACAGCTCCAGGAGCAATCTCTGTAACCAGAATCTGTGATCAAGTAATACAAGCAAGAACAGCAGGACGTAGGGGTGTTACCTCCACCAGGAGGGCCCCGAACCTGGGTAACTAGCGTGTGTTTGCATGTTTGTTGCCCAATCCCGCGCGAGCATCCGATCGTCGCCTGCCCCACACTCTTTTCCGTCTTTGATGGATATGCCGTGCTACCCACCACGACATTTGGCGTCCACCGTGGGGCTCGCGGCGAACGGAGTCACGTTCTGCGCGGGATCCCGGACTGTGGATGGTCGGCGGATCGTCTCCGGCCTCGTGCTCTCCATCGGCTCCGTCGGCTGCGTCCTCGACAACACCAACAGCTTCGCCGACGTGGACGTCGCCAGCGGAGGAGCGGTCGTCACTCTTGGCGATTTCCACGTCTACGTCGCCGTCGCCGCTCAGGAGTACCCGGAGGTGGTCTACTCGAGCTTGGCTCCTTCGATCTTCGACGCCAGCGCCTGCAACGACGACTCCGCCTTCGGTTACCTCAACTCCGGCGACGCAGACCGCGACGTCACCAAGCTCAGCGTCTACGCCGAGGTGCACATGGTCGAGCACGTGCCGGCAGGAGGCCCCGTCACCACTACCGTTCATGAAGCTGGCGAACCTTCGCGCTACCAGCGCAACCTGGAGGCCGACTTCGAGCTGTTGAGCACCCCCATCGCGCCGAGTGCTGATCCAGTCAAGGCGGCGGCTAAACTCGAGAGGATGCGGCAGCAGATCTACGACAAGGCGCTAAACCTCGCGTCGACACAACGCCGGCTCAGCGCCACAATTCGCGAGTACAATTCCGCACACGGCATCGAGCAGGCGGACCGCAACGCGGAGAAGCTGAACGAAGTTAGGCGCAAAGGAGGAGATCTTGGTGGCGCCATGAACCGTGCCGGCCAGGCGCATGAGCTCACCGACCTCAGCTTCCCCGAGTACAGCTGTCCTACGCAAAACATGAGGGCGGCGGAAGCAGCAGCCGCCGAGCTACCCTATCTCCAAGGCGAAGAACTACATCAACAAATGCGCCGGGTGCGGCAACTCATCAACACGGCCAACCGGCAGCAACGAGAAACGGAGGCAACGGCGAGCAAGGGGCATCATGAGCCGCCTCCAGGCTACGATGCAGCCGGCAGGTGCAAGCAAGGTGCAGAGGCGTCATCCACGAGCCGCGGAAGGGCGAAGGACAAGCAACCACGAGTTCATCGCGAGGGGAGCGCGAGCTCGCATCCTCGTGATCACGGCCGTGATCCGGCTGGACGACGCGAAGACGGCAACCGGAGCGAGCCTCGAGCCGGACGGAACGTCAAGGAGCGAGTCGGCCACAAGGTCACCATCGACGAACGCCTGGGGCCGCTAGGACCTGAAACCAGCGACGACGCACGCCACCGCATCGACGTGCTCAAGCTGTCAAGCATCATCGAAGAAGAAGACATCGCTGCTCATCGCTGTTTCGGACCCCGCATCCGGAGCGAGCGATTCCCGAAGGGATTCACTCTCCCCAGGGACACACCCAAGTACAACGGCACCGCGAAGCCGGAAGACTGGCTCGCCGACTACGTCACGGCGGTCAACATCGCAGGCGGCAACAAGCGGGTAGCCGTGCGCTACGTGCCACTCATGCTCCAGGGATCGGCACGGACTTGGCTCAACAGCCTTCCGAAGGAGAGCGTCAACAGCTGGCTGGACTTCGAGGAAGTGTTCAACCGCAATTTCACCGGCACCTACTTGCGCCCTGGCAACGCACAGCTGCTCGCGCTGTGCAAGCAGAAGGACGGCGAGTCGGACCGAGCCTACCTCACCCGGTGGACAAGCCTTCGCAACTCCTGCGAAGGAGTACTTGAACTCCAGGCCGTCCAGTACTTCATCCAAGGGTGCCGAGATCAGACGCTGCTCAAGCATCGGCTCCTGAGGAAGAGCCCGAAGACCATGGCAGAACTCATGGCAATCGCCGACGAGTACGCCACCGCCGACGCGGGCATGACCAACCCGATCCGACTCGACGAAGCCGGAAGAATCATCACGACGGAGCCGGCTGCACGCCGCAGCCGGACGGAGAACCAAGATGGAGGAAAATCGGCCCGGCGAGATTCCGACGCGGCCGGCAAGCGCAAGTCTGCAGACGACCGTGTCGAGTCCAAGGTCGTCGCTACGACCGAAGGAAGGCCGGCAGGAGGCTTCGACAACCGCCGCATGAGGACGAGCGGCGACATGCGCCGGACAAGGGCGAGGAACAACTACGACTACATGCTCGATCAACCGTGCCGGAACCATGGAGACCGGCCAGCAAACCACACCGTCAGGCAATGCACCCTCGGACGCCCAAGGCCACCACCATACGAGCGGCGAAAGCCGCCTCCGCCTCGGGATGAAGCCGGACGGGACGATCGAGGACGCGACGACAGACGACGCGAAGACAGGAATCGCGATGATCGCCAACGCGAAGAAGAAAGGGAGCGCCTTCCGGCTCCGCCTCCAAGAGGTCCAGACGGCTACCAGAATCCGGATGCCGCCTACATCGTATTCGTCAGCGAGCGCGACGACAAGCGAAGCCGGCGCGAACGGTTCAAGGAAGTAAACGCGGTGGTTCCACCTGTCCCCCAGTACCTCAACTGGTCGCAGGAGCCGATCACGTGGGATCGCCGCGACCACCCGGAACTGATGCCCAACCCAGGCGGCTATGCTCTAGTCCTGGAGCCCATGATCATCTCCACCAAGCGCGCTTGCACCTTCTCACGCGTCCTCATCGACGGAGGCGGCAGCATCAACATCCTCTACCGTGACACGCTGGAAAAGCTGGGCGTCTCCGAGTCCAGCTTGACGCCGAGTCGGACGGTCTTCCACGGCATCGTGCCGGGGCGAGCCGGATCGTCCATGGGCCTCATCCGGCTGGACGTCCTATTCGGCACCAAGAGCAACCACCGCCGAGAGACCATCTCCTTTGAGGTGGTCGAACACTCCAGCGCCTACCACGCCATCCTCGGGCGGCCGGCGCTCGCCAAGTTCATGGCGGTACCCCACTACGCTTACCTCAAGATGAAGCTACCAGGCCCACGCGGGATCATCACCGTCGCCGGAGACTATAAACGCTCCATCGCATGCGCCTCCGATAGCGCGAAGGTGGCCGAGACCATGGTCTGCAATGAGGAGATGAAGCAATTCAAGCGCAAGGCTAGCGAGGAAAAGCTGGAGATCCCAGAGTCGGCCAAGCCGGCTGGCGAGTCGAACTTCCAGGCGGCTCGGGACACAAAGAAGATCTACTTCGACGACAACGACAAGTCCAAGTTCGTCTCCGTGGGGGCGAGCCTGGACCCCAAATAGGAAAGCGCGCTCGTCGAGTTCCTCCGTGAGAACCGGGACATCTTCGCGTGGTCCCCCAAGGACATGCCAGGTGTGCCGAGGGAACTCGCCGAGCACTCTCTTCACGTCCGGCCAGATGCCAAGCCGGTAAAACAGTCCCTGCGACGTTTCGCGGAAGGAAGAAGACAGCTTATAGGAGAAGAAATAGCCCGGCTACTCGTGGCCGGGTTCATCAAAGAAGTGCAACACACGGAATGGCTAGCCAATCCGGTGATGGTGGAAAAGAAGAACAAGAAATGGCGGATGTGTATCGACTACACCCACCTCAACAAGGCTTGCCCTAAAGACCCCTTCGCATTGCCGCGCATCGACCAAGTGATCGACTCCACGGCCGGCTGCGACCTCCTCTCCCTCCTCGACGCCTACTCCGGCTACCACCAAATTCCGCTGAACCCGGACGACCAGCTCAAGACCGCCTTCATCACCCCATACGGCCCGTACTGCTACACCACCATGCCGTTCGGCTTGAAGAACGCGGGAGCAACATACCAGCGCTGCATGCAGAAATGCTTGCACGACCAAATCGGTCGCAACGCGCACGCCTACGTCGACGACGTCGTCATCAAGACCAAGGAGAAGCATACCCTCCTCCTCGACCTCAAGGAAACCTTCGACAACCTCCACCGCTTCCAGATGAAGCTCAACCCGGAGAAATGCGTGTTCGGCGTTCCAGCCGGACAGCTACTCGGCTACCTTGTGTCGGCACGAGGGATCGAGGCCAACCCGGAGAAAATCGCCGCCATCGACAACATGCGACAACCGAGAAGCGTCAAGGACATCCAGAAGTTCGCCGGGTGCCTAGCTTCCCTTAGCCGTTTCATCAGCCGGCTCGGGGAGAAGGCTCTCCCGCTCTACCACTTACTGAAGAAAACAGACAAGTTCGTCTGGAGCGACGCGGCCGACGCCGCCTTCAAGGAACTCAAGCGGGCGATGACCACCACCCCAGTCCTAGCACCTCCGACTCCAAAGGAGCCCATGCTCATGTACATCGCCGCCTCCAATCGAGTCGTCAGCGTGGTCCTAGTGGTGGAACGAGACGAACCCGGCAAGCAGCGGCCGGTTCAGCGGCCAGTCTACTACCTCAGCGAGGTGCTCTCGCAGTCAAAGTAAAAACTACCCGCACTACCAGAAGATCGTATACGGCGTGTACATGGCAACGAAGAAACTGAAACATTACTTTCAAGAGCACCCGATCAAAGTGATAAGCGACGCACCGCTTGCCGAGATCATAGGCAACAAGGACGCAACCGGCAGAGTTGCGAAATGGGCGATCAACCTGACGGCGCACGGAGTCGAGTACGACAAGAGAACAGCGATCAAGTCGCAGGAGCTGGCGGACTTTCTCGCCGATTGGACGGAGACGGACCACGTACCGCCGCCACCCGGCTCCGGCGAGCATTGGCTCATGCATTTCGATGGATCCAAAAGATACTGGGGACTCGGCGCCGGAGTTGTCCTCACCTCACCCAAGAGGGGCCGACTCGAATACGTTCTACAGATCCACTTCACGGCGTCCAACAACGTAGCCGAGTATGAAGCCCTCGCACACGGCCTCAAGCTCGCCAAGGCTATGAACATCAAGCGAATCCTCTGCTACGGCGACTCCGACTTGGTGGTCCAGCAGACCACTGGTCATTGGGACGCCAAGGACCCCAACATGGCCGCCTACCGCTTCTTCGTCCAGCAGCTCGCGGGATACTTCGAAGGATGCGAGTTCCACCACATCCACCGCTCCAACAACGAGGCAGCCGACACCCTGGCAAACATCGGCTCTCTTCGCGAGGAAATCCCACCCGGCGTCGCCCTCGAGAAGCTCTACAAACCATCCATCACGCCGTGTCCCGGCTCCGATTCCATCCGGATGCCGCCGGACACGGAGTCGGCTGGGCCGGCTCCAGGCGAGACGGAGCCCGTCGAGGTCCTCATCATCGAAGCGGCTCCACCATGGACCCAACCCTTCCTCGCCTACCTCGCCAACAACGAGCTCCCGGCGGACGAGCTCATCGCCAGGCAAATCAAACGTCGGGCAAGCGCTTACACCATCATCAACAACGAGCTATACAAGCGCAGCGTATCCGGAATGTTCCAACGTTGCGTGAGCCAAGAAGAAGGAACCAGGATCCTCAAGGAGATCCATCAAGGCGAATGCGGCCATCACGCATCCTCAAGGGCAATTGTGGCTAAGGCGTTCAGGCACGGGTTTTACTGGCCGACTGCGTTGGCAGACGCGAACCAACTGGTCCGGCTCTGCAACGGCTGCCAACGATTCGCAACGCAGAAGCACACGCCGGCTTCGGCACTCAAGACAATTCCTATCACCTGGCCGTTTGCAGTCTGGGGGCTCGACATGGTTGGACCACTGAGGAGATCCAGTGGAGGCATGACACACCTGCTAGTAGCGGTCGACAAGTTCACGAAATGGATTGAAGCCAAGCCGATCAAGAAACTGGATGGACCAACAGCAGTCAAGTTCTTCAAAAGCATCATCTACCGCTTCGGCTACCCCAACAGCATCATCACGGACAACGGGACAAACTTCGTCAAGGGAGAATTCGCCAAGTTCTGCGGCAGGACCGGCATCCGGCTCGACGTGGCCTCCGTCGCGCACCCGCAGTCGAACGGGCAAGTCGAGCGAGCAAACGGCCTCATCCTATCCGGCATCAAACCTCGGCTGCTCGAACCGCTCGGGCGGGCAGCCGGCGCGTGGGAAGAAGAGCTACCTTCCGTCCTCTGGAGCCTAAGGACGACCCCGAATCGTTCAACCGGCTTCACCCCCTTCTTCCTCGTCCATGGAGCTGAAGCCGTCATGCCAACAGACATCGAGCACGACGCACCCCGGATCGTGCTGTACACGGAGGCGCAAGCTAAGCAAGCCTACGAAGATGGAATGGACTTGCTCGAGGAGGCACGCCAGCTTGCCGAATCAAGGTCGGCGATGTACCAGCAACAACTACGCAACTACCACAGTCGGCGCATCAAGAACGTCCACTTTCGCGAAGGCGACCTCGTGCTCCGGCTCATCCAGGACACCAAAAACATGCACAAGTTGTCATCGCCGTGGGAAGGACCATTCATCGTCAGCAAAGCGCTCATCAACGATGCTTACTACCTCATCGACGCCCGTGAGCACAAGAAGGACACGATGGACAAGGAAGGCGATGAAACGGAGAGGCCATGGAACGCGTCACTCTTGCGTCGATTCTACACTTGAGAAAGTACAATGTATGTATCACCTATGCTATCAATAAAAGAAATGAGAATGATGAACACATGAGCAGTTTTTCGCAACTTTTTCCGCATTTTTCTTCCCGGCTCTTCCGGCAGCCGGCAAGCTTGCCTTTAGCGGCCGTGTAGCGTGACTAACCCCTAAACGGCTAACTCTTCGAATCCGGTTAAGGCCGGCAAGAGAACAAGCTGGAGGGGGCCAACAACGTGAAAAACGCATAAGGGGAAGTCCTGCCGGCTGAAATAACGTTCTTCTGCAAACTCGGCCAAGCCGGCAGTCGGCAACCGCTTCTCCGATTACGGATGATTAACTACACAACGCTAAACGGCTAACTCTTCGAATCCGGTTAAGGCCGGCAAGAGAATAAGCTGGAGGCGGAGTGTATGCGAAAGACGTAAGAAATAGAAGTCGTTACCGGCTGAGAAAACTCTGGCCTAACAAACCGGATCCTAGCGTTGTAGTAGTGTGCATGATCCCGCTAGACGGTGAAGTGCACACGAACGGCGACGGGAAAGGCTACAGGCGAGTGTGAAACTGAAATAAGCATAGTAAAAATGTTCTCCGTGATCAAAATAGCAAGCTAATCGCTTCGTCCTTTCATTTCACACGCGGAAACGTCGCCAACCGGCTTCGAGAGCCCAAGCCGGACACAGGCCCGACGAGCAAGAAATGAAAATTGCGCACAAGCAAACAAGTACAGGAACAAGGGCAAGTAGCATTAAACATCAAGGGCAAGGCATTACAGATAAAGGCTAAACAACAAAACAAAAGAGGGAAGTCCACAGGCGGACCTTCCCCGCGCAACTACAAGGTCGAGCCGGAAGAGCTCCCTAAGCGGCAGCCGTAGCCTTCCCGGATCCACCTATCTTCTTGCCAGCCCAGTGCTTGATGCAGAGAGTGCCGTCGAACACCTTCACGCAGAAGACGCCTTTGTCACGCCGAAGACGGAAGCAGAGGATGAAGCCGGCTTCGAGCTCGTAGAAGTCGGCGAACTCGTCCCAACCCCTGACAAACTCCACCCTGTTGACAACAGCATTACCCTCCACCTGGGAGGTGAACCGGAAGGTTGCATTCCAGGGACCCTGGGAGGCACCCTCACGGAAGAGCTTGAACTTGAAGTGGCCAACGCCCGGCAGTGCGTCGGCGAAGGCGTCGGGAAGCCTCTGCACCGGCCCAGTAACTGGCGAGTGCAGGATCAAGAGGAACTCCCCGATGGGGAACACACCCCAGGCCGGGCGCCGCGGATTCTCCAAGGAATCGGAGGAGGCGGAGGACAGCTCCGCGCTCTCTTCCTCGCTGTCGGCGACAGCAGAGGGAGCATATTTAGGAATCGGGTCAAAGCCTGGGGGTGGAAGAACAGGGGTGGCATCCTCCTCGCTCGATGAGTCGTGAAGAACAAGGAGGGTTTTGCCACGACCAGCGCCGATGCTAACGCCGCCACTGACGGCACCCGCACTCCTCAAGCCAGCACGGCCGCCGCCCTTGCCGCGGCCAGTGCTGCTACCCGGCGGCAGCGGAGGCGACCGCCTTCCCCCGCCCTCGACCGCCGCTCTTGGGGGGACGACCGCGAGGACGTTTCGCTGGAGGCGCAGCGATGGTCTCCTCAGCGGCAGCATCCATGGGCTCAGACTTCACCATGGCAGGGACGCGAGGGAACGATAGAAGGAAGACGAAGGGAGAGCAAGAAGATGTAAGCAATGAGAGGGAAGAACGAAAACTGTGAAGCTTTATAACACAAACAAGGGACAACGTGGGAGACCCAACCGTCGCCCACGATCCCATGATCAACACGTGGTAACGAAACTCAGTTGACAAGACCCTTCAGTAACTGCAACCGGGTCCACGCACAGAAGCCAAGGGGGCGAGGCCAAGCCGTCAGCCGGCATAAAGATTCCCGGGGGCTGCGCAGCCGGCAAGGCGGCTGCCCAGACCCGGATGAAAATAAAAAAATCACCCCGAGTCACGGACTCGGGGGCTGCCAAGCCGTCAGCCGGCATAAAGATTCCCGGGGGCTGCGCACCCGCCAAGGCGGCTGCCCAGACCCGGATGAAAATAAAAAAATCACCCCGAGTCACGGACTCGGGGGCTGCCAAGCCATCAGCAGGCATAAAGATTCCCGGGGGCTGCGCACCCGCCAAGGCGGCTGCCCAGACCCGGATGAAAATAAAAAAATCACCCCGAGTCACGGACTCGGGGGCTGCCAAGCCATCAGCAGGCATAAAGATTCCCGGGGGCTGCGCAGCCGGCAAGGCGGCTGCCCAGACCCGGATGAAAATAAAAAAATCACCCCGAGTCACGGACTCGGGGGCTGCCAAGCCGTCAGCCGGCATAAAGATTCCCGGGGGCTGCGCACCCGCCAAGGCGGCTGCCCAGACCCGGATGAAAATAAAAAAATCACCCGAGTCACGGACTCGGGGGCTGCCAAGCAGTCAGCAGACATAAAGATTCCCGGGGGCTGCGCAGCCGGCAAGGCGGCTGCCCAGACCCGGATGAAAATAAAAAAATCACCCCGAGTCACGGACTCGGGGGCTGCCAAGCCGTCAGCCGGCATAAAGATTCCCGGGGGCTGCGCACCCGCCAAGGCGGCTGCCCAGACCCGGACGAATATAAAAGTCACCCCGAGTCACGGACTCGGGGGCTGCGAAGCCGTCAGCCGGCATAAAGATTCCCGGGGGCTGCGCACCCGCCAAGCCGGCTGCCCAGACCCGGACGAAAATAAAAATCACCCCGAGTCACGGACTCGGGGGCTGCGAAGCCGTCAGCCGGCATAAAGATTCCCGGGGGCTGCGCACCCGCCAAGCCGGCTGCCCAGACCCGGACGAAAATAAAAATCACCCCGAGTCACGGACTCGGGGGCTGCGAAGCCGTCAGCCGGCATAAAGATTCCCGGGGGTTGCGCACCCGCCAAGGCGGCTGCCCAGACCCGGACGAATATAAAAATCACCCCGAGTCACGGACTCGGGGGCTGCCAAGCCGTCAGCCGGCAAAAGATTCCCGGGGGCTGCGCACCCGGCAAGGCAGCTGCCCAGACCCGGACGAACATATAAAAAACACCCCGAGTCACGGACTCGGGGGCTGCCAAGCCGTCAGCCGGCATAACAATTCCCGGAGGCTGCGCAGCCGGCAAGCCGGCTCCACAGACCCAGATGTATATCTAAATCACCCCACGTCACGGACTCGGGGGCTGCACGATATAACGACGACAGAAGATAAGCGATAAGCAGGAAACGTGAAATTTCGACCCGGCTAGATGCTCAAGCCGGCCCAAAATTCGGGGGCTGGGCATGGTGATTATCATCACCAAAACAAAGACGAACTCCAGTGCAAAGGCCCAACAGCCACAGAGGAAACGACACTTACGATAACAGACCACGGCAGGAAGCAGAATAGCGAATTTTTACATGATAACCTTCAAAGGTGTCCAAGATAACAAGGCGGCTAATGTGGCAGGACAGTTAATGGCACAGAACAACAGTTACACCCGGCATTCCGGGGAGACGAGCGAATCAAACGGTAGCGGCGTCGGTAGCGGCAGCAGCGTCGCCGGCTCCAGCATCTTCAGCCGGTTGTGGCGCCGAAGACGGCTCGGCAGGTACTAGCGTCGTCAAGTCAACCGCCTCGGCAATCCGCTCGGAGGCCTCGGCAATTTCTGGACGCAAGTCCACGAAGGATGTCCCGGCGCGGAAGCCGTCCATCAGCCTGCTCATCTGCACGCCAGGGTACCATGACTTCACCACGGCCAGGGCCATGTCGGCGCCTCCGCGCGCCGCCATCTCCACTTGATCATTGATGCCGGCAGGCGCTCCTTCGAGCCGGGCGCACAAGTCGTGGAGAGTAGCTGGCAAGGGAGTGTCCGGCCACAGATTCTCAAGCACGCCGCCGGCCGCTTCCTTTAGCCGCTTGAATTCCTGGCCGAATCGCAGAAGACGGGAGGCGGTAGTCGGAGTAGACCCAGCAGCAGCACCAGAGGATTCCGGTCGGGAGTGAGCCGAAGCAGCATCTTTTTGGAGTTGCGCATCCACCTCGGGATAGAGGCCTGCATTTCAAACCAATGAGGCCGAATAGAAGACCCAAAGCAAGAAATCAAGGAGAAAGGAGACCTCACTTACCGAGGATCAGCTCGTTTACGTGCTCAACCTCCTTGACCAAGCCGCCCACCAGCTGCTCCTGCTCAAGCTCGCGCGCCTTGGCCTCCTGGACGATCTTGTCGCTGTTCTCGACGGAAGCCTTCAGCAGATCCTTCAGCTCGGTCGCATCCCCGCGGAGAGACTCAACCTCGCTCTGCTTCCGACGCTCGGACTCCCGCAGTCTCGCCGTCTCCTCGCCCAGCCGGACGACCTCGAGGCGGCGCTCTTCTAGTACCTTCTCCGCCGCTTGGAGATCGGCCTTGGACGAGGTCAAGGCGGCGTCCTTTTCCTTCAGTTGCTTCTCCAAGCCGGCGCGGGAGGTAGTGTCACCTGTGGAGATCAAATCACCGTCAAGCCAAGACATGCAAGAGAAAAAGGCAGAACGGCAAGACAGAGTGCAGAAGGAAAAAGGGAGCCAAACCTTTAGCCGCCTCAAGCTCCCGCCTGAGCAATGCCGCCTCCCTAGCCGCCTCGGCAAAGCCTTGCTCTATGGAGGAGCGGAGCAATGTTACGTTGGCCAAGTTCTCCCTGGCCACCCGCTCCACCAGTTCGGCAAGGGGAAATCTCCCCGACGCATCGGGCCGAGCCGGCACCGGTCCGGAATACGGCGGAGAAGACACTAAAGTTGATTGGCGAGGACCCGGAAGCGAAGCTGTCGCTTCCTCAATGGCCCTGCCCTTGGCCGTCTCGGCCACCACTGAGGAAGGGGTAGGGAAGGCGAGATACCCGGCCCCGGCGCCGGGCCGAAGGACTATCTGGAAAGCGTCTGTCGACGCCTCACCAGCACCGACGGAAACGGGAGGGTTGGAGTCAGCCGCGGGATGAACGGCGCTGGCCGACCCCGGGTTGACCACATCCACCTCCATCGCCATCGTCGCCGTCTCCGAAGGCGGATCAGCCGCCTGTGCCACAGGGGCCTCGGTGACAGGCACCGAGGCCGACTCCGCTACAACGACGGGTGCCGTCTCCATTATTGGAAGCGGCGCTCTGCGCATTAAGGGAAGCGTCACCATCAAGCACAAGTAACAAGATTCTCACCACAAGACAAAGGCGTACCCGTCGCACGAGCCCAGGGCTCTGGCCATCCTCCTCCTCCTCAAGCGCTTTGGCGGGGGAGAGGGCACGGCGTCGGACGGGCGCTTCACGCCCCCGGAGGGCACTCCCACGCCCTTCGCAGGAATGGCGGAGCCGTCAACCGACCGCTCCGCGCCAGCCGGCACCGCTTCAGTCCCAGCACCGACTTCCGTGGTCTTGCGGGCATCCGCGCTGGCTCCCACTTTCTCCTCGGCCGCCTTGGCAGCCGCTGGCTGCCTTGTAGCCGCCTGGGCGTCCTTCGACGCCCGGATCGAGTCCGCCTGCGCCAGCTCCGCGTAAACAGCTTTCTCCATATCCTCGATACCCGAGTCATAACCAAGAACAATAGGAGGAAAAAGATTAACCACCTGGGTGCGGGTCTTGTCGGCGGCGGGTCCTGCCCTCTCCACGTCCGCCGCCTTCATCCTCTCCTCGTCCTCCTTCGAGGCCAGCAGCTGCTCCATAGTCACACCAATGTCTGTTGTCTCCAAAGCCAAAACAGCCTGCGCCGTCTGAGCATAAAACTCCCTCTCCAAATCGCCCGGGTTCAAATCATAAATAAAATCACCGCTGGGAGCGCGACCAATCACCTCGTCTTTGGCCCCACCAGTCTGGGCCTCCTCCTCCGCCATCTTGACGTCGACCGCAGCCCGGATCACGGTCATGATCTCGTCCGCCTTGGCCTCGGTCTTAGGCGTCTCCGCCCTCGGTCTTCCGGCTGGCGACAGGCCGGCCGTGGTAGGCCGGGAAGACGTCGAAGCCAACTTTTTGGCGGGCAGCACGCCTCGCTTCTCAAATGCGCCCTTCCGCTTGGGCGGCGCGGTATTCGCATCGACATCAGCGGCCGACTTCGACCGCCTCTCCTTCACGATCCGCCGAGTAATAACCACCTTCTTCCGCGCCGCCGCCTCCAATTCCTTGGTCCGGCGGGTGGATATCGCCGGCTTGGAGGCTGGCACGGAGGAAGAACCCTCTGAGTCCGGTTCAGAGCCAGTGGAGAGATCTACTACCACACGCACGACATCGTCAGCCTGCCCGGCGACCCCGGGCTCAGAAGACTTACCACGGGACGACGAAACCGGGGGCGGATCGTCGTGCTCGAGATCCTCGTCCCTGTAGGCTGTCGAGTCGGAGTCGGGGCCGGCGGCAGGGACCGGGCTCGTTGCAGTCCGGGCAGCGTCGTCATCACCTCCATCATCGCCGCCGGCATCAGCATCTCCACCAGACGACTCGGTGGTATCGCCGCGTGTTTCCGCGGCGACTCGGGCATCGCCGCCGGATTCGCCTCCAGCGGCAGTGTTCGCACCTCCACCCGCCTGCGCCTCGGCGGCACTCTCCTCCTCCAGCAAGGCCGTCAGCTCCACGGAAAGGGGACCCTGGACATCAGGCTCGAAGACTACTTCAAAATCTTCAACCATCTGGACCTCACAAAGCTATGCGACGAGCCGGCTAGATCAGGCGGCAGCCGGAAAAGGAATTGGAAGCAGAATGAGAAGGGAGAAAGCTAACCTCAGGAGCTCGATCCGAGCGGTCGAAGGGGTCGAGCCCGAAGTCCCAATCCTCCTCAATCTTGTCGGTAATGAGACGGGAAACCCACTCGCATAATTTCTCCTGCTTCGGGATATTCATGGAGGCTCGAGTGGGATCCCGGATACCAGAATAGAAGCACATCTTGTGCGAGCGCTCCTGCAGCGGGTACATCCGCCTTGTTGTCCAGGCCAGGGTCAGGTCCCTAGACGTCAAGCCGTCCGCTACCAGTTTCTCCAGGCGGGCGAACAAGGTGCCCTGCAGATTCGCATCGACCGCCGGCTTCCGGCTCCAAGATCTGTCCGCCGGACGCGAGTCGGCGAAGGCCGGGAGGCCAACTCGGTCAACCTCAGTAGCGTTCCGAACATAAAAGTACGTATTTTGCCACTTCTTGATAGATTCGGGCAGATGGATCTTGGGAAGTGGCGTGCCCTTCGCGCTGATGGAGACGCTGCCGCAGTCGCGCTGCAGCCCAGCGGTCACCTGGGATCGCAGAAAGAAGAACATGCCGAAGAGCTCCATGCTGGGCCAAACGCCCAAATACGCTTCGCACAGCGTGACGAAGCAGGACAGCTGCGTGATGCAGTTTGCCCCCAGATGGTGAGGCTGCAGCCCATAAAAATGTAGGAATTCATTGAAGAACGAGCTGACGGGGAGCCCGAATCCCCGCTCCACATGCGTGTAGAACATGACGAATTCGCCCAGTTTGGGCCTCGGCGAGGTCTCTCCTGGGGGAGGGGCGCGAGCCTCCACATCGCCCGACTTCCCCAGGGACCCATTCCGGTGAAGCTTCAGAAGGAACTCATCATCAATGATGGAACCCATCCAAGCACCCGTGCCCGCCATGGAAGATCTGTTGCCCGTGGTGGGAGAGGCGGAAGCAGAAATGGCGAGATGGGAAAATCGGCAAGAAGCGAGAGGAGCAAGAGCCGGCGAAGAAGACGAAGCGGGAGAGGGGAACGATAACTCTAAACCTTCCCCCTCTTTTCCCCTTTAAAAGCGGGGCAGGCGGAACCGCACCGCTCAGCGCGCCACGTGGGGCGCGAGCAGACCGCACCATCCGCAAACGATCCCACTAGCAGGCAGTTGCCGCAGACGATCCAGTCCGTCGAAGACCGAAGCGACGTGCCCTGACATCGGGCAGAGCACAACCATCACGACCAAGCGGCAATACGTGGCTGACGTATGTCACGACCCACGATTCCCAAGACATCAAAACTACCGGAGACCGGCTACCCCAAGCCGGACGAGCCGCCTCCGGCCACCATCACCTTATCCGGCAAACTTCGAGCCGGACGACTTCACTACAACGACACAAACAAAACATTGAAGATCGAGAAGCCTTCCCGGCAAGCCGGCAAGACTCCACGATCTCGGGGGCTAGTGTCGGGGATATGAACCCCGGATACCCCTAGGAGGTCCATTTCTTCAAGAACTACATGGGCCGGCTACGCAGGTGCCGGCTGCAGCATGCCGCCTGGAGCCAGCCGGATGAAGCAAGCTGCTTCATCTACCCGGAGGCGGACGGCCGATTAGACTCAAGCCGGCCTCTACCCACCGACCGGTCCGTACTGGTAGGCCCGGATCATCCAGCCCCTGTCGGGCGTTACCGTTACAACGTAATGATGAGATAGCTCCAGCCGGCTCCAAAGTAGTGATGTCATAGGGGTAAACATGTAATCTCCCTGTAACCCAAAACCCTAGATGCTGCCTATATAAAGCATGCAGGGGCCTCCTGCGCGGGGCAAGGGGAGAGAGGAATAAGCAAGAAGCAGGTAGACACTCGGTGAGACACATCGACATACGTAGATCATCATCTTCCACCTCCAGCCGGCTGGACAGCTCAAGCCGGCACCACCACAATACAGCTCCAGGAGCAATCTCTGTAACCAGAATCTGTGATCAAGTAATACAAGCAAGAACAGCAGGACGTAGGGGTGTTACCTCCACCAGGAGGGCCCCAAACCTGGGTAACTAGCGTGTGTTTGCATGTTTGTTGCCCAATCCCGCGCGAGCATCCGATCGTCGCCTGCCCCACACTCTTTTCCGTCTTTGATGGATATGCCGTGCTACCCACCACGACAGACGTCGAGCCAAAGCGCCACATAGTTCTTTTAGGGAAAAGAAACATCGTGGGAGTGGAGGACAAGACACACATGTCATAAGATTACAATAAGTTTGATGAAATTCCCCCCTTCACAGTTAAAACTGACCCAACCACCGTGTTGAATGATGAAGATTGTCCATGGTTAGGGCGCAATAAGAAGAAAATGACACACACGAAGAAGTGTTGAATGATGTTGATGTGGTCATGTGTAATAATGTATGAAACTTTTATTTATCCTGGTTCTATATGTGTAATAATCGGTAGAATAGTTTTGACTAAGTAGTTTAGGGTTTTTCATTGAATAAAATCCTCATTTTTTAGTGTCGCGGTTTGAAATCTTTGTCAAATTTACTCAACTCATCTATTTAAAATTTGAATATATTCAACATAGTCACATTTAAAAATATCTAGGACTAATAGATTATACATGTCCATGGCTAACGTTTGATATAAAGTTTGTCAAATATGGACAATTAAATCGATGGAATAACATAAAATCATGAAAAAAAAGTACAAACGACCCTGTAGTCCCGGTCCGTGGCTGCAACCGGGACTAAAGGTCCATTTTTGGGCCGCTGCCAAATTGAGCGCGCCAAAGCCCACATGTAGTCCCGGTTGCAGACACGAACCAGGACTAAAGGTCACGTTAGTCCCGGTTCGTGCCACGAACCGGGACTAAAGGCCCATTTGAGCCTTTTAGGTCCCTCCCCGCTTCCTCTCTTCCCCATTTTGCAGCGCCAGGCCCAAGTAGACGCCGCCAGGCTGCCGCGCCGCCGCTCCCAGGCTGTCCCTGCTCCCGTGCCACCGCCGCCACGTGCATTGACCTGCTCCGGCCGCCGCGTGCCTCCCTCTTCCTCGCCGCCGTCTCCCGCGCGCTCCGGCAAAAGGTACGGTCCCCTCTCTCGCTCGGCAACCCTAGATCGGCGGTGACCCGGGAACCCTAGCTAGATCGGTGGCAGTGGTCCGGCGCCCAAAAATCGGCGGCGGTCGGCGGGGACAGTTCGTAGGAAAGGGACTACAATTCATTTATATTAGATAAAAGGCCTAACGGCCATTACATAGGCGGCTGGAGGCCGTTAAATTTGGGGGGAGGGGTCGTGCCTACTCCTCGTCGGAGAGGAGGACGTAGTCCGGAGGCGTCCACAGATGGGCCGGCGGCGCATGGGGCAGCTCCAGGTCCTGCTGCGGCTCCTACTGCGGCTCCGGCAGCTGGGGCACGGCCGTGAACACCCGCGACTGCCCGAACAGCTCCGGGGGGAACCGCGCTGGCTCCTTGTACTCCTCCTCCGGCGGGTCCTCGGTCTCCTACTCTTGGACGAGCTACTGCCACCAGGTCAGCTCCGGCCCCCGCGGCGGCGGCGGCGGCATTCGGCCCGCGTCCTGCACCACCATGTCCCAGCGCCGGTTCTCATCCTTGATGAGGGTGCGCCAGGACAGCTCGCAGGCCTCCCGCAGGGCGTTGTCCATGTCGTCGTCGCCGCCGTCGTCATCCTCCTCGAACCACAGCTCCGGCAGCTCTCCGGGTGGCGGTGGGGGATACTCCGTCGGCTGCTGGGGCGGCGCCGGGACCACCGCGAAGAAAGTGCAGCGGCGATCATCGTGCTCGTCCCGGGACCACCGGTCCCAGTGGGGGGGAGTCCGGTGCGTAGGCGGGGTCGTTGAGGAGGTCCTGCGGGAGGGAGCGGCGACGGCGGGAAATCTCCACCGCCCAGTCCCGGCCACTGGCCGGAATCGGCGGCACGGGAATCCGCTGCGGATTCAGGTGCCAGTCGTCCGGCAGGTGGACGTCGGATCAGCACACGGGGATGGCATTCTCCCAGTGCCACCAGCACTCGTCCACACGAACGTAGCGGCACATGCGCCTCTTCTTCCGCGTCGGCCCGGCCACTGGACCGGCACGGCGTGCCGGGGCTTCCCCGTCGACGATCTGAACACCCGCGGGCATGATGGACGATGGCGGCGGTGGAGGAGTAGGAGGAGGGAGGGGAGGGAGGTTGCCCCGACGACGTCCGGAGCCGCCGGACCCCGAGCCGCTGGACTCGTGCTGGTTCTTGGGGTTCTTGAACCACCGCGACATTGCTCCGACGAGGGCTAGGGCTAAAGGGCTGCTAGGGCTCGATGGAGGTGGGGGAGGGCGGCAGTGTCGTCTGAGGTCGCTATCCCCACGGCCGGATTTAAAAAGGGCGAGGGGGCATGGCCACCGTGGCCAGCATTGACTACGGGGCGGGAAGTCGAGGAGGCCGCTGGGTCACTGGTAGGTGGGCCAGGAGCATTGACTACAGGCGCGGGCGGTTGGATGGCGGGGGAGACGAGGGGGACGTGGCGGCCGAGCGGGCGGTTTACACGTGGACATGGCGCGAGTGGGGAGACCGCCCGGCGGGGTGGCGGGGTCGCTGGCTGGTGGGCCTGCTTTGACCACGCGCTAGTGGCCAGGGGGTGGACGCGGAGCGTCGGCCCGTGTGCATGCTGATTTTTTTAAAGGACCAGGGGGCTGATTTTTTTAAAGGAGCAGGGGGGCTGATTTTTTTAAAAGGACCACGCTGGCCCTGATTTTTTTAATGGACCAGGGGGCTGTCATTTTATGTGACAATTTGCAGAATGTCGGCCCTAATTATTTTGGGCTGTAATTTTATGTCAAAAAAATTACAAACATATATAATTGATTGCAGGTACATTGAGCTATGGACGCTCCCTTTAGAGACGACAACAATGAAGATCAAATGCAACAAATAATCTATGCGAGTACCCGTGGAGAAGGTTCCGGTGGAGAAGATGATTTCAGCTCACAATTTCTGAACGACTCCGGTGAGGGACTTCAGTTTGAGGACGAAGTGCCCTTAACGACAAACTCCGGCGAGGTATATATATATTAAGGCTGTGTTGATCACTGTATATATGCATTAATTGATCTGTATTGCATGTGTTAACAAATCATTTTTTTAGCCCTCCGGATCGAGCAAAGCTGCAAAGCATGGTCCTCGAGGCCTGATGAAAAGGATGTCCAGCGATGCACCGAGGTTAACGATCGAGGAAGTTGCTGATAGTGGCGAACCGCTGGCACCCATACCAAACTACCGTAAATTTGTAAATCAAGCTGGAGTCATTGTTAGGGACATGCTCCCGATCACTATTACAGATTGGCATAAGCCGAAGGGCGCGGACGAGGATGAAGCTAGTTATGTCCACGATCATACAAAAAATTTGCTTTACGATACGCTCATGATACATTTCAACCTACCAGAAGGCAAGAAGGAGATAGTGAAGGAGTGGACTCTTAAGAAGATGGCCACGCAATTCCAGAGCTGGAATAAAAAATTATGGAGAAAGTATGAAAATGAAGATCCAGATAATTTCACCGGAGTACTCGAGAAGATAAAACATTCCTGGCCCGCATTCGTGGTGTACAAGAAATCGTCTACCGTCGTGGCCCGATCGGCCATAAATAAGATAAATGTTGGGAAGAAGGAATACCACCATAGGTTGGGGACAGGTGGCTACAAGACTGCCATTCCTAAGTGGTTAGCCTTTGAAGCAGAACTGCTTGCTAAAGGGATCACTCCACAGACAGCGGACTGGCCCGAGAGGTCCAAGTTTTGGTTGTTCGCGCATGGGGCAGTGTTGGACCCAGAGACGGGGTTGATTGTTGCAAAGGGAAAATGGAAGAAAAAGGTTGAAACAATCGTTTCGTTGCTTATAGATGCAATAGATAAAGTTCGAAAGGGAGAGTACCATCCCGAGAGAGAGAACGACGAGCTGACACTCGCACTGGGGAATCCTGAACACTGTGGATGATTACGAGGCTATCCCGGTAGTGTCACCTTGAAGGAAGGGTTTCCGGAGTGCGCTGACAGTTATAGAAGCCGTGGGAGAAAGAAGAAGAAGGAGTCAGACCGGTTATCGGAATTGGAACGCATGGTGCGGCGGCAGCAGGAGCAACTGGACTCAATCAGTCAGCAGAGGGCATCTGATCAGCAGCGGCTACAATGTCCAGAAGTCGATGTCGTCCCAGATCAGCGGAGAAGCAGCGTGGGTTCCACGCAGCTAGAAGCATCTGCCGCATTACAACAGCCGGCGGCTCACTACCCCGTGGATGATATCACGGAGAAGACAAATTGTGAACTTCATATGTTAATGAAGAACATATCCTTCAAGGTGGTGGTCGGCTTTGCGTTACCAAATGAACCTGGAGCAAGCAACCATCTTGGTCAGATTCCAGCTGGCTATGCTCGTGTCGGGGTGGATGAAATTATACCGGGATTTGAGACACTTGAGCTTGACTATCCTGGAGGTGACGATGAGAAGACACTGGGACAAGTCAGGCATGGTTTAGTTATATGGAACAAGAAACACATCGTGTTTCCAGGCTCGGCACCAAGGCCACCGACTCCTCCGAGTAGCATTCCACCACCTCTAAGTCCACCCGGCCTACCCCAGAGGGACCCCAGCGCGAGTCCGTCTCCATCTCCAGCTACGCCAGTCCAGTCGTCTCCATCTCCATCTCCAGCGCCAGTCCAGCGGACTCCGCCCACTAAGTGGTTAAATAGGAGGAAGCTCAATGGTTCGCCTCCTAAGCAGAGACAGAAAAAGCCGCGAAAAGTCAAGACTCCTGAGAAGTTACCTTGCCCGCGAAAGGACTTATGAGGAAAATTGTGCCATCTCGAAGGCCGAGATGGATGCCCATTTTGCACCGAAAAAGCCCCCACCTAAGCAAGTAATAGATCCTATAGCATTAGAGCGCACTATTAGGAGCTTATACAACCCTCCACCAAAGCCGCCATTAGACTATGAGCGCTCTATTGCCATTTCATACAACTCAGAGATGGAGAGGCGGAAAAGCGGGAAACAAATAGCCCAGCTCGGAGAACAGGTTGTACAATCGGTCCCCCCGCTTCAGGTATTTCCCGACACAGACGTCCACATACCTGTGGTAGCATATAAATATGTTCACGGCAAGCCTTTGGTCAGACCTGAGCTGGTCAAGTTACTACCAACAAGGATGCGTCAGTTGAATCAATGGTACATGAAAGCTGCAAAGAAAGGTATAATCGGTGTCATGGCGAAAGTTAAGAAGGAGCACTTCTTCCAAGAATACGGTGTGCAAGTTGATTTTAGCGAACTTTTTCAGTTATACAATGGAAAAGTCCTCGATAAAGCTATCCTAAGTTGCTTTTGTCTGTAAGTGATTTATTTCTGTAATTTAAGTCTTTATATAGCTCAGCCCGTTCTATAATCTTTGGTACGCTATTTATGCAGAAAGAAGATGCTCGACTACAAAAGGGAAATAATAACCCCGGAAGACATTGGGTTCATTGACCCCAATGTTGTTCATGAAGTGAACATACAGAAGAAACCCGAGGAAGTAAAGCAAACATTGCTAAGGTGCTTCAAGCGACACCATAACAAAAAAGAAATACTTCTTCCTTGCAACTTCAAGTAAGTGTTACTAATTTCTTGTACACATTCTATTTTTTCATCATCTGATCTTAAGTGTAATTGATGAGTTATGCATGACTGCGTATGTAAACGTGCAGCTACCACTATATTCTCGTGTGCATTAGATATGACGAGGGAGAAATTGAAGTCTTCGACTCATTAAGAACAGAACCTAAAGAATTCAAGAGCTTGTTTGATATCATGAAAGAGTAATTTAAATTCTTATCACACTATATCAGCCTCTTTCAGTCATTTCGTGATATCAAGTAATTAATAACTCTTTTGTTCATTTTCTTTCGAGTAGAGCATGGGAAATGTTCATCAAGGAAAAACCCGGTCAATGGCAACCGAAGCTGATATGGTCTCTGAACAAGGTAAGTAGTACTACTTAGATCCGCGTATCTCTTAATTCTAGTT
>QRDG01000378.1:431895-488397 GCA_012064385.1 Puccinellia tenuiflora
GAGCACTACTATCTACATATATAAGTGATCTCAATGTACTATGATCTCATGCATGTAATTGAGTACTTATTATACGGAAACGTGATCTTCATGTACTACTTAATTTGTATGTGTGTTATAGATATGCATCAACGTGATCTTAGTGTAGTAATATAATTTATATATTTACCAAAACACATTTTTGACATATCGACGTGATTCCGAAACCATCCGAAACCCCTAAACGTCAAACCCTGAAAAATATTCTAAAAGAAAAAAAGGCCTAAAGTTAGTCCCGGTCCGTGTTACCTACCGGGACTAAAGCCATCCAGCCTGCGGGCTCCTCCGTGGCCACATGGGAGGGCCTCTAATCCCGGTTCGTATACAACCGGGACTAGAGGGGGGGGGGGGGTCTCTAGTCCCGATTAGCTAGTCCCGGTTGCCCAACCGGAACTAGAGGCCCTCTGGAACCGGGACTAGTGCCCCGTTTTCCACTAGTGAATGAATACAAACAACATCAGTAGAGTTGCTGCATGAAGCTAGGTCTAAACGACTATGAACATACCAATATGCATCATGCTAGTAACCAACTGAAGCCATTAGGAAAAAAGACCAGACCATGTTCGTCGATCTCCAAAACCCAATCAACATCAGCATCACTCAGATAGATAGTCCTCTTAATTAGTGGAAAGCTATGCACATATGGCACCGTGGTATTGAGTAGCTTTAGAAAACCTGTGAAAGAATACCATCTGTACATAAGAAAACAAGAACAATGAGAAACAAAAGTAATTTGCTAAGCACCACAGAAAAAAAGAATACACGTTGATGTCAGTTCACATTGATCTACAATCCGGAAAACATCTAGCATAAGTTGATTACCTCACGCGATAGGACGTGTGTCGTTGTTACTTCTCTCTGGAAAATGAATGGGTAATGACAATCAGAAAAGTGAAAACAGTAAAAAGTCCAAGAAACCATCATATTTGCTGGATATGGCTACAATAATCCGTAAAATGAGAATTTCTAGAAAACATAACTCTGAACAATGCCAAAAAATTCCAGATACGCCAATCAGTAAACAAAGTGTCACGTGTACTATAAGCAGCTCAAAAAATTAACCATCAATCTCGAAAATAAAGAATCATGTAAGAGCATTCAGTTGATTTAATAGCAATAATAACCATAATTACCCTACAGAGAGGATTTTCTTCCCACAACTGATAGATCCATGATAAAGTATTCATGATAGTAGTAGAAGAAATTACCTAGATGCACCGAGCGCGTATGTCCTAGTGACAATTATGAACTAAGATACATATGCGTCTGTTTTTAGTTCTAGCATACTACTACTTGCCAATGTAAAGTACGTGGAGCAAATACCCCACAGCTGACTGTAACCCAAAATGGTATGAATACTGGAGGACACTATAGTGCCACCTATATGGCACACAAGCTTGGCAAGAATTTATACTCACATGAACAACATTAGATTTTGATCATACCACTTAATCATAAAACAGCTGAATGCGCGGATACATCCTTAAATTAAAGTCCATGCTTTAATTATAAAGTTCACTACCTTAAATTAATTATTATGCAGCTGGACCAGACCACTATTCAAATCTTTGCTTTCTCCTACAGTTGATCTAGTAAAAAAGAGTGGGCCCGGAATCTACTAACTATTTTAAAGATTCTTCTAAAAACAGTGTATTTAAGTAAATATGAAGGATGAAAGGAAAATTAAAAGTAGAGGTGAGTTTATTATGCCCATTGAGATGGATATGCATCTGCTCGACACGTTTCTGCACCACTCACATTATTTGATGAACTTCATCCCAACTACCAAATCCAGAAATCAAATACATACAGGTAAGGAGAATACGAATGATGCAAGTATCTTTCCAAAAAGGAAACATATCATAACAAATCACAAATGTTCATGTGTTTCCATGCAGTTAGAGAATACCAAATCAAGAACTGAACATAAGCTCTACCAGACCAATGAAAGTTTAAATCCAAACGTTTCCATTATATACTGTAATAAATATGCATATGTGATATATCACTTCCAGTGAGTAATGAGATATGGAAGCGCCTAAAAAAAGCAAAAATTGAATATAGCATATTTTTTGTCTGAAAACAGTGGGTGCATTCCTCTTTCTATCATAGGAAAATAGAGGATGGAACTTGAATGTCTCCTATGTCGAGAACAAAAGAAACACAAGGGCAAACTGAAGGACAGATTCAAAGCAGCCGACCAATAGCTCAAGTGCCATCCACGATAACTATTGGTTTTCTCTTCTTTACAAACGACCCAAGATAGAGAGAGGAAGAAAAAAGTTCAAGGTTTTACAAAAGGGACGTACAAGATCGAGATGTAGCGTGCGCCGAGCTAGGATAAGCCTGAGCTTCACTCATAAAAGTTCTGCACAAACAAAAATGAAAGGTTTGGAGTACAATTTTTGCAAATCACTACATCCATGATGTTGTGACAGTTTATAAACAAATTAAATAAAAAAAAGAAAGCAAACCCTGTGTGCCCGTGCACATCAGTTGGGCAAGTCTGCATGAACTGCAGCTACAGACCGTTCAAGGAAACAGAGAGAAGTGGTGTTTACCTGCAAGAGGGTCAAATGCAGCGAGGTCGTGTAAAGCCGACGCTGAGCTGGACTGGACGGATGTTCCATCCGAGCTCAGCTGCAGCAGCCACCTGCTTGTCCCATTGAACGCCGAAGAGGAGAGAGGGGAACAGGTCAGGGTCCTCATTTGCCGCCTCAACACGTAGCCAGGGATGCACCAGCGACCAGATGCCGCCACTGCCGACCGACATGGAGTCGGGGATGCATCGATAGAGGCCGAGCTCCTCGCTTGCACCGCCTCCATAGTGTCGCTGGTGGCAGCTGAGAGAGAGCGTGAGAGGAGGTGGGATAGGAGAGAGAGAGCCGAGTGGGAGGAGGGAGAGACATACCTGAGGTGTCATTGTTGAGGTCCCATGGTCGCAAGCGAAAGGGGAGGACCTAGGCTGCTGGAGGTGCTTGTGCCGACGATGAGCATGCTGCCATCGTGCCTCTCGCCCGCGGCTCCTCATATCCGTCCTCACGGCCGGATTTCAATGTGCCCTCTTCCTACCGCCTCCTTCTCCTCCGTGAGCCGAGCTCGAATACGGGGATGAGACGCCGGAGAAGGAGGACTGATTTTCCTCCTAGTCGTCCTTCTAAGGTCTCGTTTTTCGCCGGATTTGGCCCAAAAGTTATCCGGCATTCCCAGCCCGAAACCACCGCCACTAGTGGGGCCGGGACCTTTTGTCCCGGGCCATGAGGCCCTTTTGTCCCGGTTGGCCAACCAGGACAGGCCAGGCGGGACGAAAGGTCCAACCTTTAGACCCGGCCCAGTTACTAGCCGGGACAAATGCCCTCGACCTGGCCACCGCGGAGCACTCGGGGGGGCACCCCCTTTAGTCGCGGTCCGTATAACGGGCCGCGACTAATGATTGTCTGTCGCGACAGAGAATTTGGGCACTTTCTATGCCGCGGCAGAGAATTCATTTTGTTTCTTTTATTTATTTCTTTTCTTCATTTTAAAATAGTTTTCGTATATTTCTACGCTACCACACATGCCGTACATGTTCGTGCATATATAAGATAACTTGTCTTACGATCGAGCATACAAATATATACAACTTTGATAGTTACATGGAGATCACAATTACCGGGACTAAGCCCGTCTATTCGACTACACGGCTGGGGATCATCGGTAGCACCTATTCACATTAAATTCTCCGGCATCGTCTACCATCTCTTTCATCAAAAATCCCACCAGTTCCTCTGCAATTCCTAGTACGCGTTGCTCTGGTAGGAGCCGATCCCGCATTCTCTCGAACTATATAAGAAAAGGAGATCAATATGAACATCAATCATGATAACAAAAAGTAACGGTAATAAAATAATGTTGTGAATGTATTGCCTACGTCGACTCTATAATCTTTGTGCTCAGTGGTAAACGTGTGAATGAACTCGCAAATGTAGTATTCACATATATGCGTCCCCGATGGCTGCCTCGCGCACTTTACGAGAATAGAATTCAATCAAAATAACAATCTAGCATCATAATTGTATTAAAACTAGAAGTAAAGAGATGCGTGGACATATCTCGTACTACTTATCGAGATCGGAGTAAACGTCAGATTCTCACTGAAGGAACCCGTCACCACACTCTTGAACAGGATTGAAACCCTGCCCGGCAAAGAAAATGAATTAATGAATGAGTTAATTCATTACCTGATATCTCATGAAATCAACGAAAGAGACCGATATAGCGCGAATATTACCTCTGTAGCATGTCCTGGATGTTGCGGAACTCTTCTAGTTTTCTCTTTAATGGTTCCATGACTTCAACTATTCCCTTATCAACTTGAATGTCTAGCAGAATCCAGTGGAAGCTGCAGACGTTTATATATACGTCAGTAACTCATCAATTACACTTAACATCCAGTAAGCAAAAGTGAATGTGTACAACAGAATAAGACCCTCACTTGAAGTTGTAAGGAAACAGTATATGGTCACAAAATTTTTGCTCCGTAAGAAACCTTAGAATGTTTTCCGCCGTCTCGTCGGGTTTCGTCATTAGCATACCTATATGTACTTTATCTGGGTCAATGAACCCAACATTATAGATCTTTCTTTTACAAGCCTGCATCTTCATTCTGCATAATAGAGTACAAAAGGATATAATGAGGATAATTACATGCAATGAACTGAACAACTGAAAAACTGAACAACTTATATGTAGACAATGAATTCAACAACTTACAGACAATAGCAACTCATGAGAGATTTGTCGAGGGCGTCGAAATTGTATAGCTGGAAGAGTTCTGAAAACTCAACATGGATCTCTTCGGCTCGGAAGAAGTACTCTTCTGGGACTTCCGCCACGATCATTGTTCTATCCCTCTTTACCTCTCTCAAGTACCATTCATGCAAATTTCGCATGTGTGTTGGCATTTGTTTCAACTCCTCTTTGCTGACCAAAGGCTTCCCTGGGACATATGTAGGGACTACATAAGTGTTGGGTAACTTGTCGTCTTGGGAACCCAGCAATTCAGCAACAGTCACACCCATAGCGGCCGCTAAATTCGCAGCTTCTTCCATATCCTGCTGCAGCACCAGAGGAACATCTTTGGATAACACCTTGAGGGGTGGGATCGATTGTTTGGACTATTCTCCGAGCTGGGGAATGTCCCTTCTTTTCCCGCTTGCACTTTTGCTTGATTTGCTCCCGCTTGCACTTTTACTTGATTTTCTCTTCTCCACTTCCTTCCGAAGTGAGCGTAGGTAGTCATCTGGCTTATGGTGCAACTCATATTGCGATTTTGTGTTCAAAAAATCAAGTGCCCATGCTTTTTCCTTCTCGGTGTATACCGGGGCGGGCTCGGGTTTCTTCTTTGCAAAATGCACATCTTTTTTGGCATTTGCAATCGCTGTGGTTTCCTCGTCAGTACGTCGTAAGCTCTGATGGGAAGATTCTTATGACGTACTCTTGGGAGGGGCGACATTTGTCATTTTGGGCTACTGCGTCGCTTAGTACTCAGCGACGGAGCACGCTTCCGGTTATTGTCCTTAGCGGGAAAAGGTGGCAGCGAAGACGGCCGACCCAAGTCCGGCATCGGAGATCGAGATGGACTCACGCTGTGGTGTTCGTAGTCTTGGGGTGGGCTTCTTGGAGGTGATGGTGAACTGCGACGACTCGGAGGCAGTGTTGGCCTTGGCGCTGAGCCTGGATGCTTGATGTTGTTCTTGTCCCATAGAGTGATACCACCCAGTACTTCTCCGAGTGTCCTCTCACCTTCAGGTCCAGGGATGTCAAGCTCCATTGAGTCAAACCCCATTACGATTTCATCCACCTCGACCTTAGCATAGATAGCTGGAATCTCAAGTCCATTCCGGCGTGCCTCAGGTGGACAAGGTAAAGCACATCCGACCGCCACCTTTAGGGATATGTTCTTCACGTTCTGATGGAGCTCACAAGATATCTGCTCCTTGATTCCATCCACGGGGTAGCCGTCACCGCCATCTATCATCCGTGCACCATCAGACGGGACCTCCGATTCAGCCACCCTACTTCTCCGCAGGGATGGGTCGGCGGTAATATCTAGTGCAGGATCTTGCAGGCGCTCTCCTCTAACTTCGTCAATCTGCTGCTGCTGCTTGTCAATTCTTGCTAGCAACTGGTTGAACGTGTCTCCCTCCTCCTCCTCCCATCGCTTCTTTGCTCTCGATCGGCTTCTATAAGTATCTTTTTCTTTGGGAAACCCAATCGCCCAGAGATAACTAGGGCCAAGGCCTTGTGTTCGTCTTCCGTGCTCATCATTCCCGAGGACCTTTGTCAGCAAGTCTTTCTCTCTATCGGGACGGAACTTTATTTTCCCCTCGTTAATTTCTTTCACCACTTTCAGCCATGTCTCCCTGGGTATCTTAATCCCGTCACTGCAAACAAGGTCCCCTGTCTCATCGTCATACTCACTCCCATGCGCAAGTAACCAATTTCTTGCCCTCAATTCCCATTCGTCGCGAATTGGTTCTGGAATGATACCTTTAGCAAGCAGCGCTTCCTCTATTTTATCCCACTTTGGCATGGCAGTCACGTAGCCCCCTGTCCCGAGGCGATGGTGATATTTATTTTTCGCAGCATTTGTCTTGTTTCGTTTTGATTTTTCCGTAGCATCTTCTGACTGCTTGTACTTTACAAATGCATCCCAGTAAGCCTTCTGCTTCACTAGATAGCCTTCGAATTTTGGAGCAATATTGTTCTTCTAATACTCTTGCCATAATATTTGTTTCCACTGCCGGAATAGTTTGGCCATCTTCTTAAGAGTAAACTCCTTGACTTTCTCCCTCAATGCAGCTGTGTCGTCCTCTTCCTCACATTCTGGGGCTAATTTTTTTTAAATAATACACAAAAATTATGTAATTCCGGAAATATTAGGCAATTTTTTTTTTCAAAAATAGGATCCAGTCGGCGTAGCCGAAGCCGACAGGCACTAATCGTCTTTGGCAACGACGATTAGCCCTTGTCGTCGTTGGCGACACCGACAGGGCCCGCCATGCATGCATGCAGTACGAGCAAGGTCGTACTCGGTGTTGGCGAGGACGATTAGCTCGTAGTCATCTTCGGCTACGACGATTAGTGCATGTTTCGCCGCATGCTATACGAAGGAAAGAGAAGAGCTAATCGTCTTCGTATGAGTATAGAGAGGAGCTAGCTAGAGAGGAAGCGAAGGAAAGAGAAGAAGAGAAAGGGTGCGTCGGCAGCGAGGCTCCTTGTTGGCATCGCCGAAGCCGACAGGGCCCGCCTAGTCGGCATGGGCGAGGACGACTGGTCGCTCCGTCGGTGGCGACGCGACGCGATGCGACCCGTGCATGGCCCATGCAGGAATCAGCTTGTCGGCTTCGCCGAAAACGACAAGCATCGTACTCGTCTTTGCCAAAGACGATTAGCGGTACTCGTCTTCACCAAACACGATTAGTACCAGTCGGCTTCGGCCATGCCGACTGGATTCTATTTTTGAAAAAAAAATTGCATGCTATTTCCGGAATTAAATAATTTTCGTGTATTATTTAAAAAAAAAAGTCCATTCTGGGAGGGTGAAATGTGCCATGAGGTCATTCCAAAGACCATCTTTGTACCTTTCGGTGACATACTCATTATCTTCCACCCCTTTGGGCTTGTGCCAATCTCAAACGGTGATCGGGACGTGATCCGTAACCATAACTCCGCATTGTTTTACAAATTTCTTTGCAACCTTTATGGGTTCCAACGGTTCGCCCAGTGGTGATATCTTTGTAATTGTATAATGCGCAAATGCGTCCAACTTTTTGGCCGGGCCTCGTTAGGAACATTTCCTCGATGTGGAGGCCTAAGAGAAGAAACATTCGTCAATTCATATATATACAACTCAATTAATGCATCTACTGATCACCGGACTTCATATATATACCTCGCCGGACTTCGTTAAGGGTCCAACATCGGAGTTGTCGCCTTCTCCATCATCAGAGCCGTCGGCTTCCCCCTCATTTCAGTCGACCTCCTCACCCTCACCGGATGGGTTCGGATACATCGAGGGAGATTCGGGTGGATCAGCACCGGGGGCGTTGTGGATTATATTCTCGAGAATTTCTTCTTGTGTTAGGTCTCTGCGGATTGGACTAGGTGGATCCATAGTTTCTGCAAAATGCACAAAATATCATTATCGCATACAATATTGCTACTACTACATAAAAATACACCTAAATAATTCTACATAAAAATACTACTAAATAATACTACATGAAAATAGTACATAAAAATACATTACGAATAATATCACAAATACATCTAGAATAATCCAGTTACATCGCTCGGGTCCATTTTTTTAACCCTAATACATCATGAATAATATCACTAATACATCTCCCATGCATGAACCTCTCAAACTAACTTCGACCGGTTCCTGAGCCGCAGGGTGCTGAGCCGCCGACGCTGCGCATCCAAAAAGAAGGAACCCTCACAGGGTCATAGCTCACATGATAAGGAACCCTCTGAAGAAACGACCAGCTATTGCTATAATGCCTATCCAATAGATACATGTAGCGACGGACGTGCTCGTCCTCCTCCGCGATACGACGACGGATCACCACCTCGGGGGCCGGCTCCATCTGCACCGAGCGTGGCCCATGCGACTGCAACCAAAGAAGATCCGGGTCGACGACATCACCTGGATTCCTCACCAAGCTGCGCGTCCCGAAAGGTAGCACCTCCCAGTGCCAGCCTGGCGGAGCCTAGTCCCGCACATCACCCCTCTGGTCCAAAAGGTACATCGTCGCCGAGAACAATAGACTAAAAACACCTAAGTAAAAATTTCTATTTCTGCACTAAAAAAGTAATACTTAAAAAGTGATACTACAAATTAGAAACCCCGAATGGAATTACATATGATAATTAGTGTTAGCAAAAATTTCTATTTCTACAAAATAGAAATTAGTGTTAGCAAAAATTAGTGGCTTAAAAAGATAATTGGGTTAGCAAAAATTATCCTAATTGGGTTAGCAGAAAAGATAATTAGTGTTAGCAAAAACTATCAAACCTAAATCTTAATTCAAACCTAATTTCAAAACTAAATCATCTATTTCAAAACTAAATCTAACTAATTAACCACCTAAATCATCTATTAAATCTAACTAATTAACCACATGATCTAACTAATTAACCACCTAAATCATCTATTAACATATATTTCATACCTAATTTCAAAACACCTAAACCAAAATTAATTAAAAACCTAAATTAGACTAGCCGGTGGTGAAGGAGGAGAGTGTGCCGGTGTATGGGATGGCGGTGTCCGAAGCCGGCCAGGGGCGGCCGGAGTTGAGGGGCGCGGCGGCTGTGGCTCGAGCGGCTGCGGCTCGGGTGACGGGCACGCGGGAGGGGGGGGGGGGCAGGGCGCGCGGAGGCGACGGGCGACGGAGGCGGAGGTGATGGGCAATGGCGGCGGAGGCGACGGGCGGTGGCGTGGGCGGCAGGAGGCAACGGTGGCCAGTGGATTTCGGCAGCCTGGCGGCGCTTCTCCTCCAAAAATGGCCTCCGGTGTGTTGCGGTCTAAGCCACGCACCGGGGTTCGATTTGATATATATACCCCCCCCCCCCCCCCCCCAGTCGCGGGATGCCTGGGCGGAAGAAAACGACGATTGTACGGATACACATTCTTCCTACATTTATCCAGATATATACTTTCAGTCTCATCTAAACAATGCGTGCATGCATTGTATCCTTTGTTCGTCTGTCCTGAAATGTTACTAAGAGCAGGCCAATCATTGATGGTTACGAACAGCAACGCTCGTAGGTCAGATTCCTCATGTTTGTGCTTATCCCACACACGTACACCTGGTTTGGACCACAATTATAAAAGTTCATCAACTAATGGCCTTAGGTACACATCAATGTCGTTGCCGGGTTGCTTCGAGCACAACCAAGGAGGAAGGTTGTAGATACATAGAGTCATGGGCCAGGTGCTGTGACTGTAGCTCTGCTCCCCAAAAGGACTCATTCCATCTGTACTTAGACCAAACCATAAGTTCCTTATGTCACCTGCAAAGTCCGGGAAGTCTCTCTCGATTTTTCTCCACTGCCGACCATCAGCGGGGTGCCTCAATATCCCGTCTTTCTTACGGTATTCCATGTGCCATCGCAACAACCTGGCATGCTCTTTGTTTCTGAACAAACGTTTTAACCGTGGTATTATAGGAGCATACCACATCACCTTGGCAGGAACCCTCTTCCTGGGTGGCTCTCCCTCAACATCACCAGGGTCATCTTTTCTGATCTTATACCGCAATGCAGTGCATATCGGACATTTATCAATATTCTCGTACTTCTCACCATGGTAGAGGATGCAGTTATTAGGGCATGCATGTATCTTCTGCACGTCTAATCCTAGAGGGCAGATAAGCTTCTTTGCTTCGTACGTACTGGCGGGCAATTCATTATTTCTTGGAAGCATCTTCTTCATTAGTACCAGCAACTTTTCAAATCCCGAGTCAGTCACACCGGTCTCTGCCTTCCACTTCAGCAATTCCAGTGTGCTACCCAGCTTCTTCTGGCAATCTTCACAAGTTGGGTACAACAATTTGTTGTGGTCCTGTAACATCTGCTCGAACTGCAACATCTCATTTTCTGTGTCGCAGTCTTGCTTTGCATCAGAAATGACCCGACCGAGATCATCAGTGGGCTCATCTGCTGCCCATTCTGCACCTCCTTCTTCTTCATTGTCTTCTATTACGGTATCAGCGTATTCAGGGAACATAGATCGGTAGTTGTCATCATCGTTCTCTTCTTCATCGCCGTCTTCCATCATAACCCCTCTTTCTCCGTACTTGGTCCAAACATTATAGCCGGACATGAAATCGGACCGAAGCAGGTGGCTCTGAATGACTCTTGAGGAAGTGTAATCCTTCTCATTCCGACATTCAACACATGGACAACACATAAAACCATCCCGGCGCTTGTTCGCCTCAGCCACAATGATAAAAGAACACACGCCTTCTCTGTAAGCGCTAGAGCGTCGGTCACCGTACATCCATGGATGGCCCATCTGCATCATGCATCTATATATCAAACGCAATAACGATGCTAAAATTAGTACCGCGTGGTCTAAATGAGAAAGTAGTTGCTAACCTTTTAGGACACATGGAAACAAAGAGGAGGAAGCTTAAGTGTGACTTGGGCACCTCATATCATGTTTGTCTTGTGTGAACTCAATTGGCATCGCTCTAACAGGCATTTCACCAAACACCTCTAGTGCACATGAAGAAAAAAAAAACTAGCACAAACCTACACCACCTCCCACCTGAAAAAAACAAGATAGGGGGAAGAGGGGCTGCATATATATAGGGCCAGACCTTTTGTCCCGGTTTGAGATACAAACCAGGACAAAAGGGGGGCACGCCCGGCAGCGGGGCCGCTGACCCCTTTGTCCGGTTTGTATCTCAAACCGGGACAAAAGGTCCCTAACGACCCGAGAAAAATGGGCCGCCAGTTTCGGGGCTACGTGGCCGGACCTTTAGTCGTGGGTTGAGACACGTCCGCGACTAAAGGCCCGGGTGAAAGGCCTGTTTTCTACTAGTGCGCGTTGGGTTCGGCCTGGGGGCGCCGGCATAGGGGAAAAGCTGCGCGGGCCAGCCCTGTCGGCGAGACAACACTGATTCCCGCCTGTTGCGCTAGAAACACGTCACACGAACACGTCCTCGTGTACCCGCGGTGCCGGGGGAGATACTCCTCAAATCTCCCCACGGGAGGCCGACTTGTAGCGCAATAAGCAAGACAACAAGCCAGCGCTTTTGGACCAGACGACCCAGCCCCTCGGGAGGGACCCCGTCAGAGGAAGCCGGCGACGATTGGTTGAACTAAGCCGGATTTGACCGCTCTTAGCTCGATTGTCTATACTCAATGAACTTACGTGAAGTCGCCAAATAACGGAAGTAGGAACAAGGGTTTGAGGGTAAAAAAGTAGGATTTGTATTGATTGTCGATTGTTTGCTTAATTTCAATCAGTCGTCACCTCTTACATATATAATGAGGCGGCTGGACTTCCTGTACAAGTATTGTACTCCTACAATGATTACAACTCGTAGTGTAAGTCGGTTTCCATCTCTAAGTTAGGTAAAAGCCTTGGTCGGCTTCGTACTAGACCCGGACTCCAAGTGTCCATCTCCGGCTTCTTTTGAAAAGTCGCCTTTTGTCCTTCCGTGTTGACCTCGAACTCGTTCTATCCGACTTCTGTTTTTGGGCTTTGCAAGCGTTAAACAACCTCGCATCCAGCTTTTCTAGTGAGGCTTCTAGAATCTTCAGGAAACTCAAGTCTAGCCTGCGCCGGGTTCTAACTAAGTCGGGTTGGCTCTTGCCGGGTCATCACTTACTCCAGGTTCTCAAGTCGCCATCTCCTCCTGAGTGAGCTGGACCCAGTGACCTGCCAAAAATAGGTGCTAACAGATGCCCCTCTATTTTCTAGTAGAGCTTGCGTACTAGAAAATATTCAATGTAGAAGATTTGTCTAAGGGCGATGCTTAAGCTCATCGGCCATATGCTAAAGACGATATATTTATATCGGCCTTATGTGCGGCTCATACAGTTTGCCGCACACTTGGGTGGAATTTCTTCAAGCATTTCCCACTAATAGCTCGAGGCAATAGGCTACCTTCCAATGTTTCCACCAGGTATGAGTTGCCGCGTATAATCCTTACGACTCGCAGTGGCCCTTCCCAACTTGGCGACCATTTGCCGAATTTCCGCCTTCTAAAGCCGACTGGCAATATAACCTTCCAGACTAAGTCGCCGATTTAAAATCCTTAAGTCAGACTCTCTTGTTATAAGCTTTTGCTACCCGCAACTTCTCCTTCTCAATGTCCTTCAAAGCTTTTACACGTTTGTCGGCTACCTCATCTATGTTATCCATCATCAAATTGTGGTAGTCTTCAGCCGACAAGTCATTTTGCTTAGCGAACCTTAAAGCAGCCAGATTCACTTCTACTGGTAAAACGGCTTCTTGTCCATATACTAAATCGAAAGGAGTTACCTTAGTTGCACCATGCCTCGAGATTCGGTGAGCCGACAATGCCTCGGACAGGACCTCATGCCAGCTCCTCGGGTAGTCTTGTACTTTTTTCTTAATCAACTTGATCAGAATCTTGTTGCTTGACTCGGCTTGTCCATTTGCTTGAGCGTAATATGGAGATGAGCTGAGCATCTTGATCCCGAGTGATTCGGCATACTGTTTCACCTCCTTAGCCATGAAGGAAGTACCTTGACCTGTAGTGAGAGTTTACGGGGTACCGAATCGGTGAACAATGTGCTCTGTAATAAATTGAATTACCTCCTTGTGGGTCATATTCCTAAGGGGTACTGCTTCAGACCACTTGGTGAAATAATCACTAGTAACCAAAACAAACCGACGCCCTTTAGACGAAGCCGGGTTGATCATGCCGACAAAATCCAATGCCCATCCTCGAAAAGGCCACGGCTTTATTATAGGATTAAGAAGTGAAGCTGGTGCTATATGAATATCTCCAAACTTCTGGCATGCCTCGCACCCCTTATAGTACCTGAAGCAGTCATTAATCATCGTCGGCCAATAGAATCCGGCTCTTCTGAGCATCCACTTCATTTTGTGAGCCGACTGATGTGTTCCACATAAGCCGTCATGCAGTTCCCCCATAGCAGCCCGGGTTGGTCTTTGTCCAAGCACCTTAGAAGAAGACCATCGATTGTTCGGCGATATAACTCATCATCTATCAAGGTATATTTAAAAGCAAGCCGCCGAACAGTCCTATCCGTTTTCCGACTTGGATCCCTCAAATAATCAACAATAGGCATCTTCCAATCAGCTGGCTGGGTTTCACCATACTCCTCCAGAGCCGACTTAGATAAGCCGGCTTCATCTCTAGCTTTCGCAGCATCGACAATGGCTAGCACCGACTTTTCCATTATAAAGAATACTCCTCTGCTGATATGATAGCCTGATGCTTGCTGTGCCAACTCATTGGCAAGCCAATTGTCCTTCCTGGACACATGAGATATAGAAAAGTAATCCGTAGTCGATATGATGTCCAGGCATTTATCAAGGTACACTTTGAGCGACCCACTGTTGCACTGAAAGATCTTAGCCACTTGCTGGACAATAAGCAGTGAATCACCATATGCTTCAACATGAGTTACCCCTACGTCAATTAAAATCTCTAACCCCTACGACAAGAGGCCTCAAAGATAGTACCGTGGGGCGAAATATACACAACGCCGACCCCTTGCCCATTGTTACAAACTGAGCCATCAAAATAAAGCTTCCATGGTACAGCCGACACGACATTCAAGTCGGCTTCTTGCTCCAGGTCAATCCGATGTTCGACGATGAAGTCGGCTACAATCTGACTTTTCATAGATTTGAGAGGTTCATAGGCCAAATCATATTCAATCAACCCATATGCCCATTTTCTGATTCGTCCACTGAGAATCAGCCTATGTATCATGTGTTTGATGATATCGGTCTGACTAAGAACTTTGCACTCGCTAGACAAGACGTAATGGTGTAATTTGGTGCAAGCAAAATAAAGAGATAGGCACAACCTCTCCACAAAGCCGTACCTAGACTCCGCATCTAGCAGTCGTCGACTTAAGTATGTGATAACGTACTCCTGTCCTTCGGCTTCTTGAGTCAAGGCTGCTCCAATTACCTTCTCCTCGGCAGCAATGTAAAGCCGGAACGGTAGACCACGAGCCGACTTCCTCATAACTAGAGATTGATAAGCAGGCTTTTATTCTATCAAGTGCCTCTTGCTGCCCTGCCCCCCAGGTGAACTCGTCATCATTCTTGAGCCGAAGGATCTGTGTGAACGCATCAACTTTCCCGGACAAGTTAGTAATAAACCTTCTAAAATAATTTACCTTGCCTAGGAATTTCTGCATATCCCTTTTGCAAGTCGGCGCCTGTACTTTCTGAATGGCTTCAATCTTTGCCGGGTCGATCTCTATGCCAGCTTCATGTATGATAAAACGAAGGAACTTCCCAGCCGACACGCCAAAGGTGCACTTCAAAGGATTCATCTTGACCCCGTACTTCCTCATTCTTTCAAACGCAAGTCGCAAGTCGGCCAAATGATTTAACTCGCCGTCCGACTTGACAACTACATCATCAATATATACCTCCAGTACAACTCCAAGAAGATCATGACATATTAAGTTCATCGCTCTAAGATATGTGGCAGTAGCATTTTTTAACCCTAAGGTCATTACTGTCCATTCAAACAAACCAATGAATCTGGGGCAGCGAAATGCTATCCTTGCCGAGTCCTCTTCGGCCATGAATATTTGATTGTAACATGTGTTTCCGTCTAAGAAGCTGATGACTTTGTGTCCTGAGGCATCGTTGATAAGCATGTCGGCTATTGGCATAGGATACTCATCTTTGGGCGTAGTTCGATTTATATCTCTGAATTCTATACATGCCCTGATCTTACCGGATCCTTTTTTCTCGACTGGAACAATGTTGGAGATCCAGTTGGCATATTTGCAAGGCCGGATAAAATTAGCTTTTAGAAGCTGGCCAATCTCATCTTTGATCCGGTCATATATTGTTAGGTTGAATTTGCGAGTCGGCTGCTTATGTGACCTGAATCCGGCCTTTATCGGTAACCGATGCTCGACGAGCTCTCGGCTTAACCCGGGCATCTCGTGGTACTCCCAAACAAAGCAGTCCATGTATTCCTTTACTAGCGCGATTAACTCGGATTTATAATCGACTTCTAAATTCTTGCTCATGAAAGTCAGCCTGGAACAGTGCCATCCCCAATATCTACTTCCAGAAGCGGGTCGGCTGACGTAAAACCCTGTCCCAACTTATCCATGTCGTCTGGTTCTTCAATTGCTTCACATATATCGTTCCTCTCGGCCCGATACTTGTCCAGACGCTTTTGCAACCACTCATCATTGGGATCCATTTATTTGAGTCGCAGCCGATTACCACCAATCGGCTTTAAGGATACTGGCACGAATCCGTCCCTGGTAGCACTCAGGAAATCGAACCCGGATAAATCACGTCCCGAAAGACATGTAACATTTGAATGTTGCCAATCAACAATGGACTCGGCTAAAGCAATACATGCCGAGTTATCAGCATGAACGACTTCAATCTCATCATCGATCCATTGTACAAGTTGCTGGTGCATGGTGGACGGCACACACTGATTTGCATGGAGCCAATCTCGTCCAAGTAGCACATTATAATTCCCTTGCACCTCAGCAACAAAGAACGCAGTAGCCAAAGTCTTGCTTCCCACTGTGAGCTCTAAGCTGATAACACCTTTGAACTCTATTCCTTCTCCTCATTTGAACCCGTTCAGTACCATGTTCGTCTTCATTAGATCATTATCTTCTAGCTGTAACTTCTTGAAAACAGAATACGACATTAGGTTTACCACAGCACCTCCATCAACCATCATCCTGGTAACTGGCTTCCCGTTGATATGTCCACTGACGCACAAAGGCTTAAGGTGCTTAACCGGTCCCTCAGGTTTCTCGAAGACGGCATTCTTGGGTCCAAAGTTGAGCTGCGCTATTTCGCATTCTTCTTCTACAGCACGGAATTCAGCTGGCAAATAATATACCATGTTGATGTCCATACCTATCCGAGTCGGTGTACTTTCATAGTCCAGCAAATCTTCATCTATTGGATTTTCCGACTCATTTATTGCTTACTCCAATGTTTCTGACTCATCTCCTGCCAGCTCCTCGCTCGTCGAATTCTCTGCCGAGTTCCCATTTGCCAACTCGTTATCCAATTCGCCCCTTGATGGCTTGTCCCTGCTTCTAATTCCGCTGCTTCCACCTCATCCGCCCATGATGAATAAGTAATCACTAGTAAAAAAAAGGCTATCAGTGGCGCACCAATTTTGAATTCTGTGGCGCACCGTGGGTGCGCCACAGAATCGTCGCCACTAAATTTTTATTTTGTGGCGCACTAAGTTCATGCGCCACAGAAAGTGTCGGACTTTTGTGGCGCACTATGTACCATGCGCCACATAATCTTATTTTCAGTTAAAAAAAATGCTAGCAGCCATGGCCGGAGACGGAGCGAGCGCCACAGCTCCGCCTCCACCGCAGTGGGCCAGCAGTCCGCCGCCGCCGCCGACGTGGACCAGCAATCCGCCGCCGCCGATGTGGACCAGCAATCCGCCGCCACCGCTGCTACAGAGAGGTTTGGGTGGGGATACAGAGAGGCCATGGTCATGGCCGCGGTCAGAGCGAGGACGATGGCGTCCCAGGCACGGCAGCGGGGGTCATGGACCAGGTCGGAGCGAGGACGGTGGCGAACGACGACCCAGCTCCGCCCAGCGCCCGCATCCGCATCCCCGCCCGCCGTCGCCCTGCATGGCCATGGCCGCGGCCGCGGGAGCGCCTCTCCATCGCTGTCCATGCGCGCTGCGCCGCCTCAACCCAGCCCCTTGCCAAATCCGCGACGGCGCCGCCTCCGCTGCTCACCCGCATCCACAACCCCGCCAACCGTCGCCCTCCATGGCCATGGCCGCTGCCGCGGGAGCGCCTCTCCGTCGCCGCCCAGCACGGCTCAGGGCGGAGCTGGCGTCGTCCCAGCATGGCTTGGGGCAGAGCTTTGCAGCAGCTTGGTGGGTCGGGGCGGCCACGGCGAGGCCATAGAGCTCGGAGGCCGTGCGTGGCGATGTCCCGGAGGCCCATGCGGGTGAGCGTGTGCTTGCGGCGCGGGGGCGCGACAGCGCCGATGGAGAGGGAGGGGAGGAGGGTGGCGGGGCGGGGGCGCGACGGCGACCATGGGCGGCGGCGGGAGAGGCGGCGGAGGCGGGGGCGCGCAGGTGGAGATGGGGGAGAGGACTGTGGAGTTTGGTGGTTGGATGTGCACGGGACTGTGGAGTGTGTGGCCTGTGGTGATGGAATTCAAAAAAGACAAAAAGGATAAGGTGGAGAGAGAAGAGGGGGATTTCTGTGGCGCACGGTACAGGGTGCGCCACAGAAATTCACATTTCTGTGGCGCACGAGACTGGGTGCGCCACAGAAATGTGGATTTCTGTGGCGCACGTGATGGCGCACGAGACTGGGTGCGCCACAGAAATGTGGATTTCTGTGGCGCACGTGATTGCGTGCGCCACAGAAATACACATTTCTGTGGCGCACCCAGTCCCGTGCGCCACAGAAATGTGTATTTTTGTGGCGCATGCAGTTTTTGTGCGCCACAGAATTCCAAAATTCTGTGGCGCATTCAAAACCGTGCGCCACAGAAATTATTTCTGTGGCGCATGGCTTATTGGTGCGCCACAAAAGGTGGTTCCACCTATAGCCTGTTTCCTAGTAGTGAATGGCTGGTACACAAACCGGCTCCATCTCTTTACTAACAGCAGGACTTGGTGCAATCATCAAGGGAGTCGTCGCAGGAGCCGGCTTGGGTACCCAAAATTGAGCCGACACCATTGGTTTTTCATCATTGAATTTAGCATCTCTGACTCGCTCAGCATCTCGTTCTGCCTTTTCCCGGTTTCTTGCCCTCTGCAGCTTCCGCCTTTGCGTCTTCGTTATACCTGGCGGGCACCACTTTGGCTGGGTATATTTTGGATCCCGGGGTTTAGCTGCTACGGCTTGGCTGGATCCGGCTTCATGGTCACTGGATGTCACCTTGGGCATGATAGCAAGTATCGGCTCATCATTTGCCGGCTTGATGGCCGGGTCCTTCAATTTCAGCACGTGCGTTCCAATGACCAATGAGTTATTTGGGACCAACCCACCTCCTAGGTCAGCTGCTTTAGCTCCTTGCATCTTAACTCGCCAGTATGAGGAGTCAGCTCTGCACAGTTTGCCGAGTTTCTTGTCACTCAGACTCCCCAACCGATTTCTGATATCGGCCACGCCCTTCGATAGATGGTGACCTAGGACGCTTCCCATGTTGCTGGTCCAACTTTGACCCAGCCTGGCGCACGTACTTGCTCAGCAGCATGTCGAAAGTCGACTTGATTCTCTTCGGCTTGTACTCAACCTGATTTGTTTTCCACTTGCCAACTTCTGGGTTCTTGGGCTTCATGAACCTGGGTGGTGATTCTCTTGCTCGTGGTTGTCGCCCCCGAGTGCGGAGTTTTTTATGGTGATCTTGATAACCTCCTGTCCTTCGGGTTGCCAGCTTAACTGGACTTGCCTCCTCGTTTCCTTGCTGCCGGCTTCTTTTCTGGACTCACCAATAACCACATTAGACTTATTAGCGCCTTCGGTCGCCTCTGGCCGAAGAAGAACTTTCTTTCCCTCCAAATCTAGCGCGTTTATTGAAAATGGCGGTGTGTCAACGGCTATGCCGGCAAAGCTCAATCGTCTATCTTTGAGGGCCGATTGAATCTATCAATGAAAGACATTGCAATCATTAGTAGAGTGAGAGAAATAATTGTGATACTTGCAATAAGCACGTCTCCTTAATTCATTAGGTGACGGTATAACATGGTTAATTCATATCACTTTATCCTTTAACAAGGCATCAAATATTTTATCACACTTGCCTACGTCAAAGCAACATTTCACCTCATCATCCAGATTTTTACGAATCGGCTTTAAGTCATCACACATATAGGGTTTAGCTTTACTAGGACACACGAACTCGGCTGCATAAACATCGGCTTCATCACCGGAGTCGGCATCGTGTTCAATAGTATTAAGCCGACTCCTGCTCATCCGATATGAATCCTTGGACTCGTGAACTCAGCTTTCATGAGCCAGAGCTCTCTCCTAAACTTGTCCGACAGAGGAGAACTCGTGTCCTTCAAGCTTTTCTTTAAGATATGACCTCAACCCGTTAAAAACTAAGTCGGCCATATCCCTTTCAGTTATCACCAAACTATAACACCGGTTACTCATGTTTCAAAATCTTTTGACATAATCGGATACCAACTCATCATGTTTTTGCCTAACCGATGTAAGATGGGACAACTTTAATTGAATCTCTCCAGCAAAGAAGTGCTGGTGAAACCTTTGATCCAGGTGAAACCAAGTGTGTATGGAATTAGGAGCTAAAGCCGAAAACCAAGAAAATGCAATGCCAGTTAACGGTAACGAGAACAAGCAAACTTTGATGTGATCGTGATTAGCTTCGCCTAATTGAGCTAAATATTGACTAATATGCTCCCATGTCAACTTGTTATCCTATTATGTCAAAAGATTTTGAAACTCGGGAACTCTGTAGCCAGGTGGATAGGGTTGTAGATCAAAATATTCGGGGTAGGGCTTAACATAGGTTCTATGCTTAGGCATAACCCCGAATTTGTCATAAGCTAACTGGTCCAATTTTTTCCTGAAATCGACCACCAAGTCATCCATGTTGGCCGATTGAGTCGGAACAGGAAAAGAATTGGCCACAGGGCCGGCTTGCATCCAAGGAGCCGAATCTGAATTCGGCATCGACCCGCGTCCCAGAAGTCGCACAATTGGTCCCGTTTGTCCTGTCGGGTAGGATGAACTCTGGATCGGAGTCACACAAGGTGGTGCATTAACAAGCCGGTTTTCCCTGTACGGGCTCATCGGTTGTGTTTCTGATGTCTGGCCTTGAATGGTGTTTTTCTTGGCCTTTTCATGTTCCAACATAAGATCATAAACATTGTTCGTACCTTGCGAAACATGAAACTAAATTTCGACTAATTGCTCATGAGAAAAGGTACTGTTACTTATAGCGGGTTTGTCAGTGTTGATGCTCAGAGGTACATATTCTGGCTCCTTGATCGGCGCAGTTATGTCTTGCCGATCTAATTAACATGAAGCTGGCCAAGTACAATTCCTTGTCTTCCTGCTCTCGCTTGAGTCGCAATGCCTCGAACTCCTCGTTCGTCTTCTTCTTCCACTCGTCCAGGCCTTGGCATTGTGCTTCCGACAAATCCTTGAGAGTAGGTTTGATGACATTGTCGGCAGTGATGGCACACAAATCTGTAGCCTTAGAACAGGTCTTTGTTGCCCGATTTAGGATAGAAATCGTCCCCAGCGGAGTCACCAAAAAGTGTGTTGCGCTAGAAATGCGTCACACGAATACATCCTTGTGTACCCGCAGTGTCGGGGTAGATACTCCGCAACTCGCCCCCCGGGAGGCATACTTGTAACGTGATACGCAAGACAACAAGCCGGCGCTTTTGGACCAGACGCCCCAGCCCCTCGAGAGGGACCCCGTCAGAGTAAGCTGGCGACAATTGGTTGAACTAAGCCGGATTTGACCGCTCTTAGCTCGATTGTCGATACTCGATGAACTTACGTGAAGTCGCCGAATAACGGAAGCAGGAACAAGGGTTTGAGGGTAAAAAAGTAGGATTTGTATTGATTGTCGATTGTTTGCTTAATTTCAATCGGCCGTCACCTCTTACATATATAATGAGGCGGCTGGACTTCCTGTACAAGTATTGTACTTCTACAATGATTACAACTCGTAGTGTAAGTCGGTTTCCATCTCTAAGTTAGGTAAAAGCCTTGGCCGGCTTCGTACTGGACCCGGACTCCAAGTGTCCATCTCCGGCTTCTTTTGAAAAGTCGTCTTTTGTCCTTTCGTGTTGACCTCAAACTCGTTCTATCCGACTTCTATTTTTGCTCTTTGCATGCATTAAATAACCTCGCATCCAGCTTTTCTTGTGTGGCTTCTAGAATCTTCAGGAAACTCAAGTCTAGCCTGCACCGGGTTCTGACTAAGCCGGGTTGGCTCTTGTCGGGTCATCACTCCAGGTTCTCTCCAAGTCGCCATCTCCTCCTGAGTGAGCTTGAACCTGTGACCTGCCAAAAATAGGTGCTAACACTGCCGGATTTTTTTGGTTCCCTTCATTCCTCCTTCTCCATATCCCACACCTCCCACAATTTCTCGCCATGCGCGCCAGAACCACTTCCAAATGGCGCCGAAGAAATTCAACAACCCACGAGCCACCGGCGAAGAACCACCGGCGGCGAAGAGGACGGGGGTGGTGATGGCCTTTGACGTAGTTACCTGCGTCAAAAGAATATGGTTAGGTTGAGACTCCAAGTGCAGAGTGTAAAGTATAGGAAAGACAGTTTTCCCCACGATGGGTGACTCAAGGGTTTAATATCGAACTCTCGGGGAATCAGTAGTGAAAGATTTATCTTCTTATCCTTCTCTTGAAAACCTACAAAACGAAGTAAATTGTTTTGTGCCCTCAACCTCACCAAGTGGTTGTCAAGCACAAGGTGTGAGAATGATATGAAAAGATAATAAATGCAAAACAATAAATAAACATGCAATGATGATAAATAAATATGCAAGGATGGTGGAAACAATGATGGATGATATTTTTGGGTTTTGTATTGTGAATACAAGATGTAAAAGTGTTTTTGTATTTTCGGATTTTTAAATGGGAGAAAATGGAAAATGGATAAAGTTGTTGGAAAGGTGTTTCTTATGATTAAAAATGGACCGGGGTTCATGGTTTCACAAATGCACTCTCTCTTTAATAAAGTGGTAGATAATGGAACACTAGAATTGACATATGAGATTGCAACAAAAAGGTTTCACGACAAGTTACTAATTATATGGGCATCACATCCTAACAAAGAGATCTTTTGTTTATTAATCTCTCTTATACTCTACCAAGATGTGAACTAAATCTTAACACCTTAGTAATTAAGCTAAATCAGAGTATAGCATTAAGTTCTATGACATGAAGTTAAAATAAGAACATGCTAGATCTAGTCACGGAGAAGTGGCAATGGTCACACCCACATATCCGGTAGCAAGGTATTTTTATTTATCCCTAGTGAGGTAACAAAGTAAGGTAAAATACCCAAGTGGATCGCGGAAATTCTCTCACTTTCACCGCACTAGCCACCCCCCGTTACTCCATCTAATGCATACGTTCCCCCTCACATGCTCTCATACACATGCTTGATCAAAACAAGTAAATAAGAACGGGGTACATAATATGCATCTACTTTCATAACTGAAACAAAACTATTGCAATCTCAAACATATATTAATTCATAAAAAGATCCACCACAAAGGTATTACATAGATGACCGTAATCATGTTCAGCAGCTCATACGGTACTAATTAGTGAAGCTCAAAGAGAGGAGAGATACATAAGTTACTTCCACAAACCCATAGTCCAGGGGTGGACTACTCCCTCTTCATCATGGAGATGGTGGAGAAGTCGTTGGAGAAGATGGAGACCACGCCGGCAGCGCCCCGCCGGAGTTTTCCCCCTCCAATCTGCAACTCCAGGTCTCTATTTCATGGTTTCTGTGTTTCAGCGGCGCTACCTTCCGAAAGGCGTCGGGAGACTATTTTTATAATCGTTTCGAGGTCAAGACGAGGCTCGGGGAAAAAAGATCGACGACATTGGAGGCTCGAGGCCCAGGATAGTGGGCCCCACGCGGCCAAGGAATCTGGCCTCATGGGCCCACCTATCTTGGCCCTCGGGTCTCCGCTTGTTCGCTTCTTTCGCTCCTAAGCTTCGTTCCTTCCAAAAACTGATGCACGTAAATTTCCAGATCATTTGGACGTCGTTTGGGTCCCTGAAACATCAAAATGTAGAAAATAGGGTTTTCTGCCAGTGCACGGTTAATTCCAGAAAAATAGGGAAACCGTGAAATATTCCCAAAAATCAATATAAAACAATGATATAACCCTTATATGATGCAAATATTATTGAAATATAAGTAATATAATGCAAAGTTCATGTATGCATTTTACATGCATCAACAACCCCAAGCTTAACCTATACTCGTCCTCGAGTATGAAGGTGACAAAACTAACATGGACTTTGCTTTTTAATACTATCAATGGATATCAAAGATGATTACTATTGCTACATAGAGTGAAATGATTCATTCTTCAAAGGAGTAGCAATATACAAGATAAATGATGAAGTGATATCAAATATTCAATGTAAGGATGTTCAATGATAATTCACAAAGTGTAACATAGAAGAAAGTACTATGGACCAAATGTATGCATAATGAAAAGTAAAAACATCCTATAATGGTCATAGAGTACTCTTGTAAATCTGAATATAAAAGGTGGACACTTTGGAAAGATATATAAATGAGTAGAGGTAAAACATGAATAAGTTTCATCTAACTTCCAAAGGCTACTAATTAAGTTAATGTTTGCAATGTGGTATTCATTGGTGTCAAGCTCTCATTACCCCTATCAAAACATCTTGAATGGTTAAAGTTTAAAGTGAAAGAAAATATAAGTAGTGTGCTTGACAAGGTATGGGTTGAATGCCTCATGCCCCGTGAATACGAGTACCTACACTACGGTGTTACTCAACTAGGGCCACAAAGCAAGTTCAAGTTAAGGTCATTGTAAGTAATATAATAGCGTCATCAAGAGCATCAACTGGGGTACCTCTTGTCCCAGGACTTGGAACAAGCCCATGTCAAAATGACAAGACAAACAAACAAAATGAACAATCTCAACGCCCTTTTTTATTGACTATTGGTATAGCTTTTTATTGTGAGGTGCATCACTGAAGGTTTACCATAGCATGTAAGTAAATTTCCACCATGAATGATGCATGGCTTCGATTAGTGGCCCAGGCATCTCTCTAGCCATTTATACAAACTCCTCAAACTAACTAAATTTCCGCATTTATTTGGCACCATGATAAGCATTCATAAACAAAAGTACATGATATCAACTAAGTATAATTAAGAGCACATTGAAAGCTTGCCATGTGACAGCACATATGAGCTAACTCCCAACCAAAACTCTTGTCAAGCTCACAACTTCATAATTTTAATCACAATGGTTCATGTTTATTAAGTGCAATAAAAGTAAGGTGTGAATCAAGTTCGTGAGAGCTTTTTAACCAACTTTTCCCATAACAATCAATAACATAAGCAGTTTAATTCAGAAGTATAGATAATACAAAATAACATGATAAACATGCTCAGAATAGCATAAAGCTAATAGCTAGATATGGTGGACTCACTGGAAAAACTTTGGTTGAAGGTGTTGGAAAACAAGTTTTTACTTGTTGGAATTTTTGGGCTAGCAAGAGGGAGAAAGTTGACCGTCTAAATGCATGCATAAGTGTCCATAGAACTAATCAATCCATGTTAAACAAAGTAAAGTAACATTCAGCATCAAAACATGAATAAAAGATAGCTCTTGATAAAACACTTGCAAATTAATACTCATTAAAAAACACATGAATCATGCAGCTATATGTATCTTTTTGAATCAACTCAAACATCCCTTTCCCAATCTTTTTAATAGCATCCAACTTAATTCAACCCAAATTTCCAGTATCTCTCTCATGTATAAATGATAGTGGTGGTCTCAAGACAAACAAAAATCAAACCGAAATAAAAAGCAAATAAAAGACGCTACAAGTTTATGCGATAAAGTGTATTGATCGAAAAATAGAAGTTAGACGTATGAAAACCGAGAGTGTGTTGGTCCAGTGAGTTTGTCTTCACATCCCCAAGCTTATGGTATTCACCATCCTTGGATAGCTCTTGGTGCATCTCCTCTAATCCCTGTGAAAAAACTTCAAAACACCGTTTCTCCCATTTCTTTTCTGTGGGGTGACATTCGTAGTGATAGACAAATGAGTTGCTTGCTGCATAAAATCCTGAAACAAAAATTCATATCAATGTCCAGAAAGTGTATAATGTTGTATGCCTACTTATAAACTAAATTGTATCAAAAAGATTCAAGTTAAAAGTTCAAAGAATGCATCAAACAAAATGGGACAGAAACTATCCAGAAAAATAGCAGCAGAAAAACGCATTTTTCTACCCTACTTAAATATGTCAAAAAACTCTGAAACAATTCATCCTTACAGAGAATGAAAAGTTTCAGCTACAGTTCAAATATCAGCTCATTCGGTGTTACATAATAGGAATTAAAAATCATACCGTACACAGATTCGTGCTGGAATAAAATCTCCAAATGCAAAAAGCTTCCAGAAACAAAACTAAAAACTAAGTCTCTTGTTACAGCAAGAGGACACAAATAAAATGAAAAATAAAAAAACAACCGGGTTGCCTCCCGTAAAGAGCTTTCTTTATAGCCATGTAGCTAGGCTTCTTACTTGATATTTATGATGGACGAAACTCATGAGGGAGCTTGAGCTTTGATGTGGCCCTCTTCCTTGGGAAGTATTCCATGCACTTTTTGTATGGAAACTGAAACTTCACATTCCCTTCTTTTGAATCAATGATAGCACCTCTGGTACGAAGAAAAGGTCTTCCAAGAATAATTGGACTAGAGGTTTTATTCCCCATATCCATGATTAGAAAGTCAACAGGTACAAATGTCATATGCAACTCTACCATAACATCACTTACTTTTCCTAAAGCATGTTTAATGGAATCATTAGCAAGTGCAAGTTCAATAGAGCATTTTTCAAGATTCTTTAATTCAAGAACTTCATATAATTCTTTAGATAAAAAGACACTAGATCCTAGATCTAATATAGCATGGTGTGTCTCTTTTCCAATGGTTACTAGTACTTTGGGAATCCATATATCCCCAAGCTTAGGTGGTATCATAGCTTCTTGGTTGTACCTAGCAATCTTTTCTTTTAAAACATGATTAGCAATATAAGAACCAAAACCTGCTTGGTTAACATTAATGGAAGGATCACTTGCAAATTTTTGTAAGATAGATATTAATTCATGCAAGCTACAATTCTCTAAGTCAAGTAATGGTTCCTTGACTTCACAAAGCATTTTAACTTCCTCAACTTTCATTTCTTTCATTACCATAATAGTTTCCTTATCAACTCTCTCTTGCTCATGAATGTGTTCCCAAGATTTATTTATAACCTCTTGGCAATATTTAATTGTTTCCTCATGTTTTTGAGCTGTAATGGTGTTCTTTAATGAGGAAACTTCCTTAGTGAGCTGATCTACCCTTTCAAACAAAGAGTCTTGTTTTTCGAACTTAGATATAAATTCCTTATTAAGCTCCTTTTGAGTAGATATAAATGACCTAATGGTGTTTTCCAAATCACTAGAAACATTGCTACTAGTGGTATATTTGTTTGGCACATATGGGGGTTTATTATAGTAATTATAATTGTTATTATCATACCCATTATTACCATAGTAGCTAATGAAGTTAACATCAACATTTTCAGGATTATTACCAACAAGTTCTTGCAAAGGGACATTTTCAATATTTTGTTTATTAATGAAAGCAAGAATAGTGTCTATTTTAGATGACAAATCATTTGTTTCTTCTATGGAGTTTACTTTCTTACATGGATTAGGTTCTCTATCAGTATGCCATTGACTATGGTTTTGCAAAATACTTTCTAAAATGTTCTTAGCTTCTACTATAGTTCTTCCCATAAAAGCCCCTCCAGCAGCGGAATCAATAATATTTCTAGACATGTAATTTAGACCATTGTAAAAAGAGTGTAATATGGTCCATTCGTTGACCCCATGTGATGGACAAGTCCTAAGCATAAATTTTATCCTATCCCAAGCCATAGCAACGTGTTTATTTTCATTTTGCCTAAAAGAAAGAATATTTTTCTATTTTGCAAAATTTTAACAGGGGGATAATATTTCTTAGTGAAAGCTTATTTTAAATCATCCCAAGAATTAATACTATCAGTAGGTAGTGAATGCAACCACTCTTTAGCTTTTCCTCTAAGTGAGAATGCAACTAACTTCAGTTTTAGAATATCACTTTCCACATTTTTAAATTTTTGCATGTCACATATTTCAACAAAATCATGAAGATGCATAGAGGTATCCTCCATAGCACTACCGCCAAATTGTTCCCTAGTTATCAAGTTCAACAAACTAGGACTTACTTCATAACTATCAGTTTGTTATATCAGGTGTGGCAATGGGCCTAGCAATAAATTGATCATTTGGGGTGTTTGTGTAGTCACACAACTTAGTTCGGTCTCCCATTTGTGAAAGGTTTTGTTTTTTTTCTAATGCAAAACTGAAAATAAAATATGCAAACCTAAATATGCAAGACAATAACAAAACAAAATAAAATGATTTGAAGGTAAAGATGGATAAGATGATGCTCACGTAGGTGCAACCTCCCCAAGCTTAGGTGTTTGCACAAGTTGGTGATGAAGTTGACTTTGTTGTGAGATACTCTTCTACTAGTCCTTAGGCAACGGAACCATACCATAAAGCGTGGTGCGTGGCTCGAAACTAGTTGGACAAATCTTTACAACAATGATTCCCCGGCAACGGCGCAAGAAAACGTCTTGATGGCCTTTGACGTATTTACCTGCTTCAAAAGAATATGGTTAGGTTGAGACTCCAAGTGCAGAGTGTAGAGTATAGGGAAGACAGTTTTCCCCATGAGGGGTGACTCGAGGGTTTAATATCGAACTCCTGGGGAATCAGTAGTGAAAGATTTATCTTCTTATCCTTCTCTTGAAAACCTACAAAACAAAGTAAATTGTTTTGTGCCCTAAACCTCACCAAGTGGTTGTCAAGCACAAGGTGTGAGAATGATATGAAAAGATAATAAATGCAAATAAATAAATAAATATGCAATGATGATAAATAAATATGCAAGAATGGTGGAAACAATGATGGATGATATTTGTGGGTTTTGTATTGTGAATGCAAGATGTAAAAGTGTTTTTGTATTTTCGGATTTTTAAATGGGAGAAAATGGAAAATGGATAAAAGATGTTGGAAAGGTGTTTCTTATGATTAAAAATGGACCGGGGTTCATGGTTTCACAAATGCACTCTCTCTTTAATAAAGTGGTAGATAATGGAACACTAGAATTGACATATGAGATTGCAACAAAAAGGTTTCATGACAAGTTACTAATTATATGGGCAACACATCCTAACAAAGAGATCTTTTGTTTATCAATCTCTCTTATACTCTATCAAGATGTGAACTAAATCTTAGCACCTTAGTAATTAAGATAAATCAGAGTATAGCATTAAGTTCTATGACATGAAGTTAAAATAAGAACATGCAAGATCTGGTCATGGAGAAGTGGCAATGGTCACACCCACATACCTGGTAGCAAGGTATTTTTCTTTATCCCTAGTGAGGCAACAAAGTAAGGTAAAATACCCAAGTGGATCGCGGAACTTCTCTCACTTTCACCGCACTAGCCACCCCTTGTTACTCCATCTAATGCATACGTTCCCCTCACACGCTCTCATACACATGCTTGATCAAAACAAGTAAATAAGAACGGGGTACATAATATGCATCTACTTTCATAACTGAAACAAAACTATTGCAATCTCAAACATATATTAACTCATAAAAAGATCCACCACAAAGGTATTACATAGATGACCGTAATCATGTTCAGTAGCTCATATGGTAGTAATTAGTGAAGCTCAAAGAGAGGAGAGATACATAAGTTACTTCCACAAACCCATAGTCCAGGGGTGGACTACTCCCTCTTCATCATGGAGACGGTGGAGAAGTCGTTGGAGAAGGTGGAGACCACACCGGCAGCGCCCCGCCGGAGTTTTGCCCTGATACGTCTCCAACGTATCTATAATTTCTTATGATCCATGCTTGTTTTATACCAATTGTTACATGTTTTGTTTACATCTTATAGCATTTTTTATGCATTTTCTGGAACTAACCTATTAACAAGATGCCACAGTGCTAGTTCCTGTTTTCTGCTGTTTTCCCGTTTCAGAAAAGTACTTAAGGAAATATTCTCGGAATTGGACGGGACAAAAAGCAGCAGTCTTATAATTCAATGGACTACACGGAGCCCGAAGGAGAGGACTTCGAGGGCCGTGGGCCGGCCACACCATAGGGTGGCGCGGGACCCATGCCTGCCGCGCCACCAGGTGGTGTGGGGCCCACGGGAGCCCTCCGACGCCGCCCCTTCGCCTATATATTGCCCCTGACGCATAAAACCTAGGAGGATACGCCATATTCTACAGAAACACCCGAGCCGCCGCCGCCATCGCCGACAAGTTTCGGGGGACAGAAGTCTCTGTTCCGGCACCCTGCCGGGACGGGGAAGTGCCCCCGGAGCCATCTCCATCGCCGTTGCTGACTCCCATGATGAGGAGGGAGTAGTTCTCCCTCGGGGCTGAGGGCCGTACCGGTAGCTATGTGGTTCATCTCTCTCACCCATGATGTGATCTATATGTGATCATGAGCTTTGCAATCTAGATGTTGTCATGCTATTCAAGTGGATTTTACTTATGTGATCTCCGGAGACTCCTTGTCCCACGTGTGTAAAGGTGACAGTGTGTGCACCGTGTGGGTCTTTAGGCTATATTTCACAAGATACTTGTTCACTGATTTATTATTTGAGTTGGATGTCTCTATGAAATTGTGGTGTGTTAGTACCTCCCATGAATACTCATGGTCCAGTGTGGGGTATTCATTAGTACTTGGGAATATATCTTTGAGGCGTGCTTTTGCATTCCTACACAATGAATTAGTGTTCGTTATCCAGCCGGAGAATACTTCGGAGTAGTATATTGAAGTGCTTATATTTATATTCAATTATGATTGCATTGTTCAGAGATACCACTAGTGAAAGTATGATCCCTAGGCCTTGTTTCTAAGCATTGAAATACCGTTTACAACAAGTTCTGCTACATGTTTGCTTGCTGCCATTTTTATTTCAGATTGCATTTACTTCATATAATCATCCATATTACTTGTATTTCACTATCTCTTCGCCGAACTAGTGCACCTATACATCTGACAAGTGTATTGGGTGTGTTGGGGACACAAGAGACTTCTTGTATTGTGATTGCAGGGTTGCTTGAGAGGGATACTTTTGACCTCTACCTCCCTGAGTTTGATAAACCTTGGGTGATTCTCTTAAGGGAAACTTGCTGCTGTTCTACAAACCTCTGCTCTTGGAGGCCCAACACTGTCTACAAGAATAGAAGCGTGTGTAGACATCATGCCCCTCCAATCTACAACTCCAGGTCTCTATTTCGGTGGCGCTCCCTTCCGAAAGGCGTCATGAGACTATTTTTATAGTCGTTTTTAGGTCAAGACGAGGCTCGGGGAAAAAAGATCGATGGCATTGGAGGCTCGAGGACCAGGATAGTGGGCCCCACGCGGCCAAGGAATCTGGCCGCGTGGGTCCACCTATCTTGGCCCTCGGGTCTCCGCTTATTCTCTTCCTTCGCTCCTACGCTTTGTTCCTTCCAAAAACTGATGCTCGTAAATTTTCAGGTCATTTGGACGTCGTTTGTGTCCCCGAAACATCAAAATATAGAAAATAGGATTTTCTGCCAGTGCAGAGTTAATTCCAGAAAAATAGGGAAACTGTGAAATATTCCCAAAAATCAATATAAAACAATGATACAACCCAAGCGGCCGCCGGGAGCGGGAGGGGGAGGGGGAGGGGCGGGCGAACCCGGTCGAAGGAAGACGGTCACTACCGATCGCAAGGGAAGGAACGAGAGGAGGAAGGCCAAGGTGGTGCAGGAGGCGAAGCAGGCACGATGGCCGGTGTCGGAGCTGGTGGCGGCGGCCAAGCGGGGGAAACCGTGCTTCCCTGCGCCGTCGCCTCTGTTTGCGCCGCACGGGCTATATTTGCCGCCCGGCGCGTGGGGGACCCAAGGAAGCCAAGATAGCGTGGCGTCGCCGTCGGCCTTCTCGCCGTCGCCCTCCACCTTCTCACAACCATCGTTGCCGGCTACACCCCACTGGAGGGGCTCGCCCGACTACAGAGACGGCGACCCGCATGGCGGATTCAATCCCAACATCGCCTTCTCGTGTGGCCCTTCCGCATTCAGTGCAGGAACAAGCCTTTCCGACGGGGGCTCGTCTGCCTGCACAAGCTCGCCGGCCATACACCATTGCGGACCTCTATTCCCCCCTCCAGTGAATCCGCTCGAGTTCGGCGGCGGCGCCCGCAGTGTGTTCAGTGATGACTCGCAGGAAGTCTTCATGGACGACATCATCGCTTCCGGTTCAGCGACGATGGCGTCATACCTGCGGGGAGAGGATGAGGTTGAAGAGGAGTTCGCCGGGGAGGAATTCACCGGGGATGAGTTCACCGGGGAGGAGGAAGAATACGGCAACTACGGCGAGGAAGAAGAACAGCCTGTCGCCGCGGCCAAGGGGAAGAACAAGAAGAAGAAGAAGAAGGCAGCCGCCGACAAAGCCAAACCTTACCTCAAGTGGACCTCCAAAGAAGACGAGTGCCTGGTCGAAGCCTGGAAGATTGTGAGGATTGACCCGATTGCCAGCGCGAATGAGAATTCGGACAACTATTCGAAGAGGGTCACAAGGACGTTCGACGAATGCAAGCTTTGCGACCCCGAGTTCAAGACAATCTACATGGAGCATGACGAGAAAGTGATGGCGAACCATTGGGGGATCATCCGGGTGGCCTACAACAAATGGCAAGGGATCGTTGAGGAGGTCATGGCTCACCCGGAGAGTGGCGCTGACGTCGAGAGTCAGGTAACCCTGTTTCGGTCGCCCATGGTTTGTTCGCTCATCTTCGGCTAACATATTTTTCTTTGTTGCACGCCGGCAGATGGTCCGAATGTTCGAGATGTACCGGCAGGACAACAAAGTTGCTGAATTCAAATACCTCCATGTGTTCACCAGGATCGAGAAGTGCGAGAAGTGGGCGGAGGTTTGCCTGAACCTCGGCAAGGGGAAAGAACCCTACAACCCCGACGCGCGGGGATCGGCAGCCTCAGATGGATGCCCAGACGAAAACAAGAAATCGAAGGTGGCCAAGGCGAGTGCACCGGCAATGGAAAGGCTGGACACGTCGATCGAGAAGTGCATCGCCGATGCTAAGATTCACGCCATCCAGAGGGAGGAGAAACAGGACGCGAGGTGGACGCAGTTGCTGCAGAAACAGGACGTGAAGATCGATCTCCTCAAGACCAGCGTCATGGCCAAGAAGAGGAACACGGATCTGGCGTTACTCATGGGCGGCAGCCCGGCATCGATGGACAACAAGGTGAAGGCGTGGTACATGGGCCATCACGACCTCATCCTGAACGATATACCAGCGCCGACGCCGACCCCGACGATGACCCCGATGCCAATGCCGACTCCGCCAACGGAAAGCTCTACCATGAAATCGTCTCCGAGGTTCGTCGCAACACCGGCATGATCGTCGCCGAGCCTTGCACCACCATCGGCTGACCCTGTCGTGGTGCAAGTGGATGACGACGAGCCGGCTATTTGAGTTCGACGACCGATTTGTGGCCGCTTTTGATCGCCGAATTGTGTCTATTCGCCATACTTGTGGTTTTTTTGTCACCAAACTTTGTGGCTGGATCATTGAACTTGATCGCCGATTTGTAGCGGGAACATCTTGACTAAAAAAACCGTCTTGGGGGACGAAAATTGGGGTGGCGACTGGGTACAGTGTCCTCCCCAAGGCCTGGGGAGCGCCGGCGGAAGGGCCAAAAAGCCATCGCTGGATACCCTGGGGGGCCAATGGCTGGAGTTTGCTCTTATGCTTGGGAAGTTGGGATGTTTGGAGCCACCTTTGGGCACTATGGGTTTTGATATCTCCTTTATCGCTCAACCTGATGCATCCTCTCCCATTCAATGATTGGTGGAAGGTGGCTTCGAATCGGATTCCAAAGGATCTCCACCAGGAATTCAATGGAAATGCAATATACATCATGTGGAATACTTGAAAGGACAGGTATTTCAGGGCATATCGGCGCTCGCTTCGGACGTTGTGGCTTTGACTCACGAGGCTATCGAGCTTTTTGCAAGTTAGCTTTTGATCGTCCTACCTACGGACCACAAAAGATCCAACACTCCCCTCGCGCCGCACCCAGACGGCACCGGCGTCGCCACCCTCGCGCCGCCTCCAGGCCACCCCTCCACACCACCCCCGCCGCTGCTGCCGCCAGCCTTCGGGCTGCCGCGGCGGCGGCGCTCCCCGCTGCCACACAACTGGCCCCGGGGGTGCTTCCCCTTGCTCGACCTGGCGTGGGTGGGTGTCAGCCCGACTGGGACGGCGACAACGTCCCGCCAGCACAGGAATGACGGAGCAGCGGCTTCGGGACCGCAGTGGATGCGGGGTGGCAGATCCAGGGCCCTTGCGCCCAGATCTGGCAGGGGAGGGGCGGGCCTGGACATGTGGGTGGCGGGCTGTGCCCGTCGGGGTCGCGGCGGCGCGTGCGCACCGTGCCCCTGCGGCGGCGGCGCTTTGGTGTAGCGCTGGGCGCGGCCAGGGGGCTCGGGTCGTTCGCGGGCGCGGCCAGGAGGTTTGGGCCCATGCGGGCCGCATCTGGGGCGCGCGGGCCAGCGCAGGGCAAGGCTGCTGCGGCGGGTTGGTGCGGGCGGCGTCGGTGGCGAGGTCGGGAAGGAGCTAGCCGTCCCTTGTTGTGGTAGGGGCGAGGTCGGGAGGAGGAAAGCCGGGGCGGCGGCCCCGGAATTGTGGCTGCGGGTCGACCGTGGTCGGCATGACGCCTACCGTGGCATGGGGTGATGCGGTGGCTCCGGCATGCAGAGATGGTGGTCCGGTCGGTCCCCGATGGGCGGTCTATGGGGTTTGCATCACATTGCTGGGCGAAAGCCTAGCCCGGGCTCTCGACTGGGGCCGACGACGATGATGCCCTTAGGTGCCGCGACCTTCTTGGAGGCGTCATCGAGGTGGTGCTCTCGCTTCTCCATGCCGGGTTCTCCGGGGGAACCCTTCATCCCTCGTGGGATCGGGCAAAAGGGCGGCCCTCCCGCGTCGTTTGCCTCTTGGGGCCTCGCCTTTGATGTTCCACTGATCAACGGGACCTGTGGAGTGCTGGTGGCTTGGTGACAGTGAGTTTTCGTCTTCGGCTTGGGGGGGGGGCATGGCCCTAGGTCCGGCGTGGATGCCGGAGTGGCGGCTCCGGGTTTCACCTCCGTCGTGCTGCGTTGAGGTGGTGTAGCGTCGACTGTGGTCGCGTGGGCGTTTTGTTCGTCGGCTTGTTGGGGGCGCAGCCTTGTGGCTGGCGGGGATGTCGGAGCGGCGGCTCCGGACTCTCACCTCCGCCGCGTTGCGTGGAGGGGTCTTGGTGTCGGCTTTGGTTGCTTGGGCAAGTTAGTCGTCGACACGTGTGGGGCGCGGCCTTGGGGCCCGCGTGGATCGAGTTGTATCTTTTTTCTTTTTTAGTCCTTGTCCTACATGTTTGCTTCTACTTTATCAATATAAAAGGCAACGCTTTTGCCTCGTTTCAAAAAAAAGCTTTTGATCGTCCTTGAGGGTAGTTCACTTTGTTTTTTACTGGCTTTGCACCAGCTATGCCCTTGTGCCCCGTGCTAAACTCCCTCTCCTTTAAGTAAAATCATTTTATCATGTAAACCTAGGCAGGATATACAATTTTTGCTAAATTTTGTTTTGCCAAGGATGGCTGACGTCATACCTATAATATCTTGTATAGAAAAGGTTGGACTCCACACAAAGTTTGAGAGGCAATTTGCTATTTGTGGGGGTACCTACACACCCATGTGTTATATGGCGATGCAAGCCATATATATTCGTTTTAGCTTGTATTCGTAGTAAAAGACAGATATTTAGTGTACAAAACTGGTTTAGAGTTTTTTTTCCGCACAAGGTTTATTGTTCAAAAACTTTGGACTTCACAAGTTTATTAGACAAAATGCCCCAAGTAAAGCATATGAAAACAATTTTGTAATAACTGTGACTTCGCAATCATCATACAGCCGTTACTCCACTCCAACTCATCGTATATAAAAACTATTAGAGCTCGTTTGGCTCCCATCAATCGGTGTCGGAATACTGGAATTCATTTTGAAACTCTGAGACCATCGTAGTGTAGGAATTAAATCCACAATTTCAGAGGATGGACATGTTATGTAAACCCAAATCCCCTCCAGCAGCCGCTATTTTCTTGGATTTCGCTCGACCCCGACACTTTAGGACCTCATAAAATGCATACAACAGAAGCTTTGCATTTTTGGCCGCTGCTTTCACTTCTTAATTCTATGTTCAGGGCTTCTTCATGATGGCCAAGATAACTCTAATTGACCTATACACCATGAGAACCCAACAATTTCCAACACCATTACCGACCGCAGATAGTCACACATAATAATAATAATCCATTTCTTTTTTTGAGGAAAATAATAATCCATTTCGATAACTAGACATGGTCACTGCTCCCAAAAGTCTACAGTTTCAAACTCCAGATTCAAGCAAGCTACTAAATATGACAGAAATCAATTGCTCATCGCACACACTGAACCATGGCAAGATCGAACATACCAGATCACCAAATACCAAACATTTGCCACGCACTTAGGGTCTACGAACCGAGTATCACGCCTTGCTGAAAGCCATATGGCAGTTAATCTCTAAAAACAGAGTATCATGCTTTGCTGCTGAGAGCCATGGCAGTTAGGCTCTAAGAACAGAGTATCATACTCCACCTCGCTGCTCCTGCTACTGTGCAGCTGCCGCAGCAGCAGCAGCGAGCTTCAGCTCCTTGCCTTTGCCCGAGAGGAACACATACAGTCCCGCGACAATTAACACTGTCCCCAGCACACTGCATATGTAGATATAATACATTAATTGCTACATTTATCATCACATTGTGTATAGAGAGATTCACTAGCACTGCTAATCTCAAGTAAATAAATGGTTTACTGATCCCTGCAGCTGCATGAGAATACCAAATAGCTTGCTCACCTCCCAAGATAGATGTTCGTTCCGAGTAGCATCGAGTCCAAGATCGTGGTGAGAATCAGGGACACAGAATTGAACATCGGAGGGTAGATTGGTCCACTCCGTTTGATCACCCACGAGATAAGCAAGATTGCAAGGCCCGTGTTGAACACGCCCTGATCATCACATGGAACACAACATAATATCATGGCAGCTTGCATGCATTTGGCAATTGAGCATGAGGTATTGTGACTAGCCAATTACCGAGTAGATGACTGTGAGGAGCTGAAGGTCCCACTTGAGCCTCCATTCCGCTCTGTCATGGACGAGGAAGACTCCCACCACAAAGGATTGCATGCTTCCCACTAGGCTGGTCAGCACCGTCATCCAGTATGTTGATGGGAACACCTTCACAAGCCTTGCCTGAATTTTTCTTCCCAGTCAGCTCGCAATGGCAACTGAGAAACCAAGACTGAACATTGAATTAGCCACAGAAAATCTAGATTCCAAGCAAGTACCTGCACGATGAAGTACAGGGCGTAGCTCAGGCAGCTGCCGCACAACCAAAGTGTGCCGACGACCAGGTCTTGGTGAGGATTGGCGGGGTTTACTGGTGCCCCGGCGTGGGATTTCAGCAGGTCCTCAGGCCATAGGTGAAGCGTCCTTCCTTTCAAAAGACTCACCATCATCGTGCCGCCCACGCACAGTAGCGCGCCCATCAGCATCATCTTGCCAGGCCTGTTTGCCAGCGACAGCTTCTCGGCCCTGAACCACATATGCAGAAATATATTAACGTGCCAATCACATTGTGTGGTTTCAGGCGTCGATCATATACCTACCGTAGCACTATGGCAATCATGAAGGTGGCAATAGGGATTAGGTTAAGGAAGATGGAAGAGTACGTGGCACTAGTAAGACGCAGCCCGTAGAAGTACAATCCCATCGCCAGAACATCTCTACAACACAAAAGGCAGTATTCATATAAAAAGTCAAAACAGGGGGAACGTATGTATAAATTAATGAAGTAAAAAAATTTACGTTGCAGAATGTATAAATTATAAATGATGACAAAGTCCAAATTTGGTTCAGATTATGACAGTAAACTTGTCACTTCAAATTTGGGCTCCTTTCTTCTTTGTAGTGCAAAGATGCCTAGTTACTTCTATATATTATTATTTTTCTCCTTGCGTCTAACATTCACTAAATAAACGAAAAGTATTACTACCAAAATCCAAAGCAGAGTGTGGGTACACGCCCAAATACCGCATTTGCAAAAATCCAACCCCCAAAAGCCCAGTTCATCTTTTCCACATTTCCCTGCAATAAATAAACTTGGAATGAAATTACGAACATGAACTATAATATAATTACAAAATCCAACCCCAACAGCCCAGTTCACCTTTTCCACATATCCGTACATACCTCTCAAAGATGATGGCGAGTGGCATGACAACGGCGGCGCCGATGAGATTCCTGTAGACAATGATGATGAAGGGGTTCATGCCGGCGTTGAGAGCCAGCTTGGAGAGAACAAGCATCCCCACCACGATCAACTGCACCAACACCATGCTCAACGGCAGCATCGCCGCCTCCCGCGCCGTCGATGCCGCCTTAACCTCCCCCTCACTCGGTTCGTCCACCATAGTTTCACAGGTGGTTGACTCGCAAGATTCCTAGTCGAGAAAAAGAGTCAGTTGCGTGCACCCATGGCGATCCTCCAAAAGTTTTATATACTATTATTTGGACTAATAACATGTGTGTACCAGGTAAAAAAATGTGAAATCAAAGAAAAAATTATCTGCTATTAGCATTTTGATAAGATTTTAACTCATGTGCTAATTTTATTATTATTTTAAACTATGAGGTTTATGCTTGGCACCCTCACTGATCAAATCCAAGATTAGCACTGATAGAGTGATAGGAGGTCCTTGAACAAATACTCCCTTCAGAGCTCGTGCACCAATACTACTCGTTTCTATTTGGCATCAGTTTGGCATATAAATCTTAAATTAACTAGATTTTGCCATTAGTTGCGGCGCCGGCGAGAGAGCAGTAAGGCACCGGCGCCGGCGGAGAGCAGCAAGGGAGCAGCAGGAAATCAAGAACTAGGGCATGACCAAACCGGATAAGTGGAGATAGGAGGGGAAACTGACCTGCATCCGCAGCGGCGGGCGGTGGACGGCGGAGCGGATGCTCGCCGGCTGGAACTTTCTCCGGCCGGCGGCGTAGCAGCAGACGTGGCCGGCGATCTGCTGGAGTGTGGCGGCGGAGGCGCAGAGATCGAGGGTCTTTTTTTTTTGAACGGAAACGACCGAATGGGCTAGATGCAACGTTTATACCAAACGGTGGAACTACATTTTACAATAAGGAGCTCCAAAAGATACGAAATAACAATTTGTCCCTCAACATTTGCACCGAATATAATACCCAAATCAAAAGTTGCAAAATGCAATCAAGTCCACCTTCATTGATCCACGGGTTGAAGAACCAAGGCACGGGCGGCATCAGCTTCATCGCCGAGGACGCTATATCTTGGGACGGAACTGGCTGTTGGAACTAATCTTATTATTAGTAATAGGTTAGATATTCATCTAGTTTATTTCGTTGTTGATTTTAGAGTCATGCATGCAGATTAGGCAAGAAAGTATGTTAACGGTAGGATTAGTCATGCTAAAGATGTGTGCGCATGGCACGATGCAAGTGTTAGTAGCATCAATGTATTTACCGTTGCATTAGTTTAATCGTATCTGCATGCAGAGTTAGTTAGCAGCATGCAAAAGCTCCGTGAGTCCAAGATGCCAAGTCGTGTGGCAGTTACTTGGGAGTGACTCAAGCTTGTGTGCGTGCATGTAGCTAGCTAGTGGTGAGTGATTAGTGGATCAGGTTGTTAGCGCGTGTGTGAGGTAGTGGCTGCGTGGTGGCCGTGTGAGTCCGGCTATTTAAGCCCTTGTAACCAGTTTGTTTGGACAAGTTGAACAAAGAGAAAAGCACAAGCGTGTGGTGCCAGAAAAAGCCTCTGCGTGTTCTTCTTCTCCAATGTGTATATGTGTGTGTTGATCCTGGGTGAATAGCCCCTCTGCGACATTTTCCTCGCAATTTGACTGGAAGCGACGTCTTTCGAAATAATAGCTCGCATGCAACGTTGTTTTGGTTGGAAATAGCTCAGGGCCACACGGGCCATAAAACGGCCGTTAAGGAGACAGTTAGGTTAGTTAATGATTTGATTAAAACAGGATGGTCCTAATTAGTATCAGGTGCTGGCCCGAGTCAAACCAACCGCTTCCGACCGAGCGCGCGCGTGACCTTCTTTGGCGGCGGCGGCGGCGGAGCTCACCATTCCTTCTCGACGGCGGCGGCGGTAGCGGAACTTTTTCAGAGGGCGGTGGTGCTTTCGTTCTATGGCGGACGTGGTGAGTGCCATTCGAAACCCTAATTCCTCTCCCATCATTCTCACATTAGATCTGAGGGCGCCATTTTGAGCCTAGATTGTGGACAGCGGCGGTGCTAAACAAGGGGAACGAGATGGAGCAGGGAGAGGGGACAAGTAATGGGTAATTTCCCGAGGCTTGAAACTTAATTTCAATTCTATTTGCTTACTACCTCGATTTCTAGCTCACATTGGTCGCCAAAAAACCAAGAGGTCCTGGGTTCGAGCGGCCTCTCCGCACATTTTTGTGGGGGTAAGGCTTGCCTCGCAGAGACCCCTCCCCAGACCCCACCTAGTGTGGGAGCTTCAAAGCACTGGGTCCGTCCTTTATTGGTCGCCAAAAAACAGGGGACATGATAAATTCAAATTTTCGATCAAATTCTTTCCCTCCAAGGCAGTGTTGCTTGATGGCAGCATGCGGCTGATTGAGAGAGACACGATGGTTGAATGGGATATACCTACTGAAGACATTGATCCCCAAGAACTAGAAAGGATGGAAGAGGAGGCCGTGAGGAATGTGGTGGTAAAAATTGGGGAGAGTGTGATTTGGGGGCCAGAGCAAGAAGTTTCTTTGTTACGGTTCGATGATTGGAAACAGGAGTATGTTAGGATTGAGACAGGGGAAGAAATGGTAGATGAAATCGATCGGCAAGACGGCTGGACAAGCAAAAGTGCTCTATTTTTGGCAGAGCTCATTGATCTGAACCCTGAATCTAGGGTTGGATATGTGGCATCGAAGTTGGCTTGCCAGATTGTTGAGGATGATTGGTCTGCACAAAGGCAGATAATGCCTTTAGTTACTGAATTGGCAGTGTTATCAGGGGAGGCAGGTGCAGAAGAGGCAGTTAATCATGTTGAGGAGGTTGTATGTATTGATTGGAATACAGTTGAGATAAGTGACCGGACAGATTTGGTCATTGCTCCAATGTGTGACATTGAAATGGCAACTATGTTTGGTATTTCTGTAGATGAGAAAGACAAGGAAAAGGAGAAAGATGATGCTGCAGATGATGGTAACAGACGGTCAAGGACTGCAAATATAGATGTTGATGCTGATGCTGATATAGATTCAGAGTTGATGCAGAATGCTGCAGTTGAAGTGGGTGATGGACATGATGATGAGCTTATATGTGTTTATGACAAAGAAAATCCAGTTATTGAAGTAGGTAAATTGTTTCCAAGCATGGATGAGTTTAGGATGTGTTTCAGGACTTATGCAGTCAAACATGAGTTTGAAACCAAGACTTTGTGGACAGATACAAAGAAATTCTATGCCAAGTGCAAAGGTTATGATGGTGGTGCCATGCCATGCAAGTGGTATATATCAGCTAGACGTCAACCTGATGGAAGGACAATAAGAGTGAATCAAATTCCAAAAGCACATACTTGTATGACAACTTCACAAAAAATTTCAACAATGACATCCCAACTTTGGGTGGCAGAAAAAACCACTCCTATTTTATCCAAGAAACCAAACACCACTGCAAAGAAACTGAAATTAGACCTGGAAAAGGATTACCCAATCCAGCTGAAATATACTACAGTGTGGAAGGCAAAGCAAAGAGTAATGAAAGAATTATTTGGTGATTGGGCAAATACCTTTAGAATGCTTTATAGCTACAAAGCAGAAGTGGATAAAAGGTGTCCTGGCAGTGTTGTTGAAATAGATACTGAGGTGATACCAGATGGGAAAGTGAACTTCTCCAAATTCTTCATGGCTTTAAAGCCTTGCATTGATGGCTTCAAAGCAGGCTGCCGTCCATATTTGAGTATAGATTCATCATTTTTGACTGGCAAGTGGAATGGTCAACTTGCAGCTTGCAATGCTCTAGATGGACACAATTGGATGTACCCTGTAGCTATTGGCTTGTTTCAGTCTGAGACAAAAGCTTCATGGACATGGTTCATGATGGAGTTGAAAAGAAGCATTGGTCCAGTGTCCCCTTTGGCAGTCCACACTGACGCATGTAAAGGGCTAGAAAATGCAGTGAAGAATGTTTTCCCTCTTTCTGAGCAGAGGGAGTGCTTTGGCCATATGTGGATGAATGTGATCAAAAAATTCAGAGGAGATGCATTTGGCCGCTTGTGGCCAGCAGCAAGAGCATACAAGCTTAGTACTTGGGAGTATCATCTGAATAAGATAAAAGAAGCAAGCACTGAGTTTGGCCCTTGGATGGACACCTACCATTCTCTTTTGTGGTACAGGTCAGGATTTAACACTGCCATCAAGTGTGATCATATGAACAACAATTTGGCAAAAAAATTTAACAACAGGATAAAGGATTTTAAGGACTTGCCTGTCCATGACATGGTTGACCAAATTAGGATCATGATCATGAGGTTATGGGAATTGAGAGCAAGGATTGGTGATAAGCTGCAAGGGCAGGATAAACTGCCTGCTGTGGTGCAACAGGTAGTCAACAGGAGCAGAGGGCTTGCACATTTGTGTGTTGTAAAATCCTCATTGCATGTTGGTGAAGTTAAAGATACAAAGACTACCAGAAGGCATGTTGTTGACATTGAAAAGAAAGAGTGCAGCTGCCTTGAGTGGCAACACACTGGAAAACCTTGTGAACATGCCATCATTTTTTTAGCATCCAACAAACCCAAGCTAAATATGCACCCATATTTGCATGAATATTACTCAGTTGAAAAATTCAGAGCTACATATGCACATCCAATTCCACCACTTACATATCAGTCTCAATGGCCTGAAGTGGACATCGAATTCTCCTTGTGCGCTCCTTTGACGAGAAGGAAGGCTGGCTGGCCAAAACAGAGTAGATACAAGCCTTGGTTTGAAAAAAGGTTGGAGCAGTAAGAAGGGGAAGAAAGATGAAAAGAAAGACGCCAAGCCAAAGAGGCCCCAAAAAGGTAACAAAAATAGATGCAAGCGTTGTGAAGAACTTGGACACCGAGCTGGATCTACCAAGTGTAGATACACCGAGCCAAAGGGGTAAGTATATATGTTCAAATTCATCCAAAATCTCTGTTTTTCCATTTGATGATTTTTTGCACTCACTAACCATATGACATGAATTGTTTTTCAGGAAGAAACGTGTGTTTCAGCCCTTTGTAACTGAACCTCTTTGTCTAGCCAAAAAGGCCAGAATTGGGGTGTGTAGAAAGAAGAGGAGTGTGCAGACTGTGTTCGGCTCTGTCGATGTTGCAGTGGCTGTGCAACCTGGAGCTGTTCTGGAAGATGATGTCGAACCTGGAGCTATTTTGGACCAAGTGCTATCATGTACTGTTTTGGAGGATATGCAAACTGAAGCTATTTTGGACCAAGTGCAAACTGAAGCTATTTTGGACCAAGTGCAAACTGGAGCTGTTTTGGACCAAGTGCAAACTGAATCTGTTTTGGACCATGTGCAAACTGAAGCTGTTTTGGACCATGTCCAACCTGAAATTCCGCCTCTAAGTCATGCTGTGGTAAGGCCTAGTGAAGGTGATGCAAAGAAAACAAGGAGCATGAATGATCTTCTTGCTTTAGAAGCAAAAGCAAGCCGAAGCCGAAGAAGAAGAAATCAAATGCTAAGAAAAAGTGATGTATTGCTACTGGTACTTTCAAACTTGTGTGATGTACTGTTACTGCTACTTTGATTCTTGAAAACTTGTGTGATTTGTAATAATGCTAAATTCAAATTTGAGTTTGAAATTCAAATTTTGGACGAAATTCAAATATGATGCTAAATTTAAATTTGTACTTTTCTATGTTTGTTTGAGCTTCCTACGTTGTCTCTAATGTACAACACCTCCCATGGTTGCCCTGATCTCTTTTGTGAGACACAACTCATCGTCATCGAAAACGTGTTAGAAATGGCCTCCAAAGCTAGGGGAAACGACCCCATTTCTAACAACTTTTTTTCGACCTTGTCCAAATCACCTAGATATTATTCCTTAGCTTATACTACCTCTGTTCCTTGATGTAAGGTGTATAGTTTTTTGAGAAAAATTCCAAAATATAAGGTGTATTGCGATTTTTAGACAATTTTACCACTCCAAAGATGAGTTAAATCCCTCCACGGAGAGATTTGACGAATTGTTTTCAATTTGTGCCTGTTAGGAACACCTCTCTCCCCGATTTTTTCCATGTGAAATGATTCCACCATGTACAAAATTCCCATGTCTTAATATTCGTGCTAAAAAACTATACACCCTACATTCAGGAACAGAGGGAGTATTCTACATTAGAAGACAATGTGCGGAGGTTTTTCATTTTTTGATTTTTTTTTTCAATTTTTGTTGCTCATTTCAAATTTGGTCAAACCCTAAGTTGGACCAACATTTAAAAAAGTTTTAAACATGAAAATGAAAAACTAAGCCTGGATCCTTCTTAACTACTTCAAAATGAACATTTGGTGAGGTTTTGGAAAATTTCATTTTCAAAACCTTAAACCACTTCTCTTCAACCTTGACTTCATACGGCAGAGTTGTGTTGATATCACATCACATGCATGAACAGAGAGCTTGAATGTATATATACCTTGTTTATAAAATTCAATCGGTAGTATATGACATTAGAAGACAATGTGCGGAGGTTTTTCATTTTTTTGATTTTTTTGAATTTTTGTTGCTCATTTCAAATTTGGTCAAACCCTAAGTTTGACCAACATTTAAACAAGTTTTAAACATGAAAATGAAAAACTATGCCTAGATCCTTCTTAACTACTTCAAAATGAACCTTTGGTGAGGTTTTGGAAAATTTCATTTTCAAAACCTTAAACCACTTCTCTTCAACCTTGACTTCATACGGCAGAGTTCTGTCGATATCACATCATATGCATGAACAGAGAGCTTGAATGTATATATACCTTGTTTGCTTGAATGTATATATACCTTGTTTATAAAATTCAATCGGTAGTATATGACATTAGAAAACAATGTGCGGAGGTTTTTCATTTTTGATTTTTTTTGAATTTTTGTTGCTCATTTCAAATTTGGTCATACCCTAAGTTTGACCAACATTTAAACAAGTTTTAAACATGAAAATGAAAAACTAAGACTGGATCCTTCTGAACTACTTCAAAATGAACCTTTGGTGAGGTTTTGGAAAATTTCATTTTCAAAACCTTAAACCACTTCTCTTCAACCTTGACTTCATACGACAGAGTTCTGTCGATATCACATCATATGAATGAACAGAGAGCTTGATTGTATATATACCTTGTTTACAAAATTCAATCGGTAGTATATTGCCAATAGAAAACAATGTGCGGAGGTTTTTCATTTTTTTGATTTTTTTTGAATTTTGTTGCTCATTTCAAATTTGGTCAAACCCTAAGTTTGACCAACATTTAAACAAGTTTTAAACATGAAAATGAAAAACTAAGCCTGGATCCTTCTTAACTTCTTCAAAATGAACCTTTGGTGAGGTTTTGGAAAATTTCATTTTCAAAACCTTAAACCACTTCTCTTCAACCTTGACTTCATACGACAGAGTTCTGTCAATATCACATCATATGCATTAACAGAGAGCTTGAATGTATATATACCTTGTTTATAAAATTCAATCGGTAGTATATGACAATAGAAAACAATGTGCGGAGGTTTTTCATTTTTTTGATTTTTTTTGAATTTGTGTTGCTCATTTCAAATTTGGTCAAACCCTAAGTTTGACCAACATTTAAACAAGTTTTAAACATGAAAATGAAAAATTTATAAATTTTAGTCGGTAGTATATGACATTATAAGACAATGTGCGGAGGTTTTTTATTTTTTTATTTTTTCTTTTGAATTTTGTTGCTGATTTCAAATTTGGTCATACCCTAAGTTTCACCAACATTTAAACAAGTTTTAAACATGAAAATGAAAAACTAAGTCTGGATCCTTCTTAATTACTTCAAAATGAACCTTTGGTGAGGTTTTTTGCTGTACAAGGACCGTTGACTGCCTCCAAAACGCAGTTGACCACCTCGCTGTACAAGCACCATCGATCTACCCTTTGCAATGAACTTCAGCCGTCCGATTGCTCTTCTAGAAGGAATCTTCGGCCAGGCTATGGGCGATCCGTGGGAGGGCTGGTTCCGCACGCTGATTGGCTAGCCTCTTTTTTTTCCAGAGCGTGAGAGAGGATAAGGATGCGTGGAATAGTCGACGAAGATGCATGCGCTGCCGCAGCCCTCGACCAGGTCGCCACCTTTCCCATGCATGCGCCATGCAGCTACGTCGCAGCCTAGCTATTCACGTACAGCGTCGCAGCCTAGCTATTCAATACGCATTCACGTATAGCGTCGCAGTCCAGCTATTACCGAGCAGCGCTGCAGCATCTTTTCATCTTCACGCGCCGAATGAAGCCAAACGCTTTGTTTACCGTGCGTCTTAATGTGCACTAATTGTAAAACGAAGCATCGATTTCACCGTGCCATGCATTGTTCACCCCCACACCTTCCTCTCCCGGCTATTTAAACGGCACCCTTGACCTCATCCTCTCTCACACTCTTCTCACCTTCCATCTCATCATTTCCAAATCCAAGCCACTCCACTAGCACTCAAGGAGATCGCCGCCATGCAGTACAACGGCCCAACATTCTGTCGTCCTTCCACCGTGCCGGAGAGGCAGCATCCGCCGGGCATCGTCGTCGAGAACCAGCTGCGCGTGTGGGCCATCTCGAGGTGGAGGGGCCAAAGGGAGCTTGCTGAGTTCTTCCTCACGCAGTGCTACCGCCACCTCCCTAGGGGCTCGCCGCGCATGTTCCAGCTCCAGGACGTCATCGACGGCAACGTCGACGGCAACGGCGGCCTCCCCATCGGCTTCTACGTCACCTTCACCAACCCCTTCGACGCATACCATCTCCTTGGCCAGGTGTTCTGGTGTGGGTACGAGTTCATCGCATTTACAAACTACAACATCTACACCAACTTCCACGCCCTCTTCCCCACCCCGGGATACATGCACACCCTCCCCTACAACATGGGGGACGATGATGAGTGAGCCCCCCCTCCCTCAAAGGAGGAGGCAAGGAGGAGCCAGCGAGGTCCCGGAGCCAAGGAGGAGAGCCATGTAGGAGCTGTTCTATGTTTGTTGTGTTTTATTTCCATGTTTGTTTCGGTTTGTTGCTTGCTTGGGCATATATGCCCCTCTTTATCTAGATTTCCTATCTTGTTGTGTGCGTTTGTATCGTGTCACTTTGATGGGTTTATGTAAGGGATACTATTGTCTTATATTTATCTATGTGGTTATAGTTCGTCAAATACATATTTTTGTCTAATTAAAGTTCTATAAATATGTCTTAAAATGAACCTATACATTCAAATCCCTTATTAGTGGGTCCCACGTGTCAATGGTGAAAGAAAAGGGACAAAAATCAACCAAGCGTGGGAATTCAAAACCATGGCCCTTGATAATGCTAGCATGCCTTAAAATGTCTTATAAAAGTGAACAGAGTGAGTAAACAAACTAAAATGCTGAAAAATGATAAGTAAATAATAAAAAGAAGAGAGGACATAGGGAGAGGGAGACACAACCTATTTTTATTGGGCCCAACAAGATGTGCAACGGGTCAAATAATAAAAACAAGCATCCTCTTACTATTAGGCTTGGAGTGTGCACGTTTTTTTTTTTCCGAAAGATCACATCTTTTGATATTGGGCCTGGCTAGGTTTTACTTGGGCCAGGCCTTTTCACCTATCCGTTGTAGTTTTTTTCTACAAAAGAACGGAACATTTCACACACATTTCTAACATTTTACAAATTTAACCAAACTAAATAAATGTTGGATTTGTGATGCATATCTGCCAAGTCTTTGCCATACACAAATTGCCCGAGGTAACTGCTACACTAATTACATTGTTACAATGACCAAGGATCAGCAAATAGACAACACACATTTGTAACATTTTAGGAATTGGAACAAACCAAATGAATTTGCATCTGTCATGCATTACTTCCAAGTCTTAGCCATACAGAAATTGTCCAAACTAACTGCAACACTAGTTACATTGTTTAGTGACTAATGATCAGCAAATAAACAACACCAAGAGCAATTGCACATAAATAAAAAACAACAGACATCAGATTGTCCTGCTTCTTCAGATCGACAAGCTTCTTTAGGTGCTTGTTCATCTTCTTCATCTCCTTCACTTCCGCCGCAACCCCATCCGCTTTCCCCAGCGGAGCAACCACCGTGGTTGATCCCAACTGCTCGGCCGGCGGCGGCGAATTGACCCCCAGGAAGGCGCCCTCCAGTTCAATCCTATTGATGTACTCATCCAGCCACTCGAAATGGTGGCATTTCCGCAGATCCGGCTGAAAACAGAGCAAAAATTCCCAAATCGGATGAAACCCTAATTCCCAAATCGGATGAAAGACACAAAATTGACGAAAATAAAATGAAATTGGTAGAGTGGAAACTAAGATCTCACCTTCCCTGGCTCTGGTTTGCTCTCGCATTTCACAAACTCGCGCCCGGCGTTGCCTTTCTCATCGGTCACGGTGGTCAGGCGCTTCAGGGGCGCCGTCCGTGGGCAGTCAGGGCACCGTCCCAGCGGCACTGGACCATAGCGCGGCCACCGGCAGTACGAGGTTGAAGCGGAGGTCAACATCACCGCCGGCGTTGCAACGCTTAGAGGATCGCCGGAGAAGAAGGGGGTAGGAATGGGCGGATGCTCTGTACTGCAACGGTCGAATGAACTGGCTCCGGTGCGGGGACGAGATCGTCTCTCTTGTTGCAGCTACGTGTTCTGGGTCCCATGACGTGAGGTGGACAAGCAATGGGTCCCACGATCTAACGTGGATAAGTTTTGGGTCCCGCTCAGCTCATGTAGTTTGAATTGATAAGCTGTCTACTGATGTTTCAGAGAAGTGTCACATTGCAGCTATAAGCCCGACGGGAGACGTCGCATTCTAGCTATTTCCAGGAAGAACGTCGCTTCTCGTCCAATTCCTTGGAAAGATGTCGCACAGGGGCTATTCACCCGTTGATCCTTGGGCAGATTCTACACTGTCAAGGTCACCACCCTGGCTCTAGAGGGCCTCTACATCGGCACAAAGGCTTGGAGGTTGAAGTAGACACCAGAAGATGTCGTCGGCGTCTGACGGGGATATACCCTTTGGGTCCCCTATCATTGGTATACCTGGTGCGATCCAATCTACGGCCCACCTGGCGGCCCAATGAAGCCCAACAAGCTGCAACTTGAAGTACAAGACAAGAACCTCATGTAAACCCTACCTGGCTCCCTTTATAAAGCCAGGTAGGGGCAACCCATAGGGGGGCACCCCCACGGGACACAGAGATAGGCATAGCCCTAGCGAGACCACGTCTCATACCATCGCCCTTGCGGCCACCATGTAACTTCACATCATCATCTATACAGATCAGACAAGCAGGATGTAGGTCTTTACCTCACCATGAGGGGCCGAACCTGGGTAAAACGCCTCGCTTGTCAGCCGACGGAACTACCAGCGCGCCATCTCTCTCCCCCTCAATCAACTGCCTCTACGGCACCACTCCGCGCGCGTCGACTCGCGGTCCGCCGCGTCGACTGCCTCTACGGCACCACTCCGCGCGCGTCGACTCGCGGTCCGCCGCGTCGACTGCCTCTACGGCACCACTCCGCGCGCGTCGACTCTGGTCTGCCGCGTCGACTGCCTCTACGACACCACTCCGCGCGCGTCGACTCCGGTCCGCCGCGTCGACTTCCTCTACGGCACCACTCCGCGCGCGTCGACTCCGGTCCGCCGCGTCGACTGCCTCTACGGCACCACTCCGCGCGTGTCGACTCCGGTCCGCCGTGTCGACTGCCTCTACGGCACCACTCCGTGCGCGTCGACTCCGGTCCGCCGCGTCGACTGCCTCTACGGCACCACTCCGCGCGCGTCGACTCCGGTCCGCCGCGTCGACTACTTCCGCCGCGTCGACTCCGGTCCGCCGCGTCGACTACCTCTGCGCGTTGACTCCGGTCCGCCGCGACAACAAAATCGCCTTGGCCGCACCCGATGCTCTCCCGGGTGCTGCGCCACACAGGCCACAACATACTCGCTTCGGCCGCATCCGATGCTCTCCCGGGTGTTGCGCCGCACAGGCCATAAACAAATTCGCCTAGGCCGTCACCCGACGCACTCGGGGGCTTGCGCCATACAGTTCTATGTTAAAACCTAGGCCGTCACCCGATGCACTTGGGGGCTGCGCCATACAGGTTGCACTCGAAAATCCTAGGCCGTCACCCGACGCACTCGGGGGCTTGCGCCATACAGGTCTAAGTTAAAACCTAGGCCGTCACCCGACGCACTCGGGGGCTGCGCCATACAGGTTTCCACTCGAAAATCCTAGGCCGCACTCGAACACTCGGGGGCTGCGCCATACAGGTCCAACAACACAGTAGGCCATTCGGCTGAGCAAATACTCGATATGTCTGTCGAGTCCACCAAGTAGGCCGTCAGGCTGAATGAGCACTCGAATCTCATTCGAGTTTCACAAGTAGGCCGTCAGGCTGAGCGAACACTCGAAACTCATTCGAGTTCCACAAGTAAGCCATCAGGATGAAAACTGCAATATATAGTAAGCCCATGGGCTGAAAAAAGGACTCTGTTTTATCAGTGATTCCTTAAGTTCCTTAAGTAAGCCCACGGGCTGAATGAGAACTCGAACAGATCATCCGAGTGCACCAAGATTTAGTAAGCTCCACGAGCTGAAGAAACTCGTACAGTAAGCCAAGCCGGCTGAATACACAAAGTAAGTCACATAAAGCCGGTCGCGACTCCAACAAGTCGAGTCTCTTCTTTACTCCCATCGGGAGCGGGCTTTTCGACTAAAGAAAATTGAGTTTAACCTCAATTGCAAGCAATTCAGCTTAATCTCGGGGGCTACTCCCATCGGGAGTACTGTTCGCACTCCCGATAGACTCAGTCGAAACATTGCCGACTAAAGCATCCTCTGTGAGCCCTCAACGGCTAGAGTCGAATTTCTATAACTATCCTTTTCAGGAACAAGACGGCGCACCCGTCGGAACAGTGATACCCGACGTACCCGCATCTGCGGCGACTACATCGATCGCGTCTCCATCGACTTCAGAGATCGCATCTGTTTCGACTACATCGACTGCGTCTTCATCGACTGCGTCTCCATCGACTAAGACGATCGCACCTTCTTCGACTATGCCTGCTCGACATGCTGCTCTTAGTCTCTGCCCGATTCTTCGAATCGACCAGACACTCGGGGGCTACTGACGGGGATATACCCTTTGGGTCCCCTATCATTGGTATACCTGGTGCGATCCAATCTACGGCCCACCTGGCGGCCCGATGAAGCCCAACAAGCTGCAACTTGAAGTACAAGACAAGAACCTCATGTAAACCCTACCTGGCTCCCTTTATAAAGCCAGGTAGGGGCACCCCATAGGGGGGCCCCCCACGGGACACACAGATAGGCATAGCCCTAGCGAGACCACGTCTCATACCATCGCCCTTGCGGCCACCATGTAACTTCACATCATCATCTATACAGATCAGACAAGCAGGATGTAGATCTTTACCTCACCATGAGGGGCCGAACCTGGGTAAACTCGCCCCCTGTCAGCCGACGGAACTACCAGCGCGCCATCTCTCTCCCCCTCAATCAACCCGGGGTACTCGACCCAGGGATTTGCCGAGCCCTAACCTCGACAATTGGCGCCGTCTGTGGGAAGAACGCGCGCTGGATCCACGGTTCCGGCGGCTCCAATCTTCATCGACGACCGCTGCCAGATCGCATCTGGCCAGCCGGCTCGACTTCGTCAACTGCTACGGCGGTAGCGTTCCGTACCCGCAGGCTCCGCGATCCAATCCGGCGGCTGCATGGCGTTCTGTTCATAGCGCTCGCGCGTGGCGGCGTTCCGTGCTTACCTACGCACACGATCCGATCTTATCGGCTAGCGACGGCCGAATCTCAACTGCTGGTACACGAGCGGTTCAAAATCTGCATCGACATGGCAAGCCTCTGCTACGACTACGGCCATCCAGCAGTCGACAGTGGTGCGGGTGTAGCGCGGCATAAACTTTTGCCCTGGCTGCACGCGTGCATGACGCCGACGGGCAGTGGAGTTCTCCGATCTGGTTTGCATACGTGCTGTCAAAGGAGGAGGCTGTCTACCGCACATGCAACGCATGTTCATGGGAGGCCAATTACCATCGACTGATTTTGTCTTACTCCTGCCTTATTCCTTCAGTTATTCTATTGATTATCCACTACTAATTAATTCATCTTCTAAAACATGTGCATGCATGTACGAGGAGAACCAAGTGCCAAGATCAACCAGCGCTCTTGACGTCAAGGATGCACCGTGATTGTCACGGACTCGCCGTAATCGAGTTCAAAGTCCGCGGCGACCATCATCGACTCCATATCGTCGACTCCCGTGCCTTATTCGACTCCGCATTGTCTATTCCGCCTCCGGCACTCGGGGGCTAGCAGCCTTGCCTTCATCGACTCCGCCTCCGACACTCGGGGGCTAGCGCTTCGTCAACAACAACAAGTTCATCGCTGCACTCGACACGCGACTCGAGTGCCTTCATCGGCTCTGCATCACCGACTCTGCTTCGCCGGCCTGATGAGGGACTCGGGGGCTAAGCGTCGACCACGTCGCTCGACTCCGGCCCATCGCTTCGATTCCCTCCGTCGCACTTCACGACGTCGACTCCGTCCACTACGACATCCACGACTCGCCAAGATCGCATCCATGATTCAACAACTTCTACAACCGCTCCGCCGCGTCGACTCCGGTCCGCGACGTCGACTGCCTCTACGGCACCACTCCGCGCGCGTCGACTCCGGTCCGCCGCGTCGACTGCCTCTACGGCACCACTCCGCGCGCGTCGACTCCGGTCCGCCGCGTCGACTGCCTCTACAACACCACTCCGCGCGCGTCGACTCCGGTCCGCCGCGTCGACTGCCTCTACGACACCACTCCGCGCGCATCGACTCCGGTCCGCCGCGTCGACTGCCTCTACGGCACCACTCCGCGCGCGTCGACTCCGGTCCGCCGCGTCGACTGCCTCTACGGCACCACTCCGCGCGCGTCGACTCCGGTCCGCCGCGTCGACTGCCTCTACGGCACCACTCCGCGCGCGTCGACTCCGGTCCGCCGCGTCGACTACTTCCGCCGCGTCGACTCCGGTCCGCCGCGTCGACTACCTCCGCGCGTTGACTCCGGTCCGCCGCGACAACAAAATCGCCTTGGCCGCACCCGATGCTCTCCCGGGTGCTGCGCCACACAGGCCACAACATACTCGCTTCGGCCGCATCCGATGCTCTCCCGGATGTTGCGCCGCACAGGCCATAAACAAATTCGCCTAGGCCGTCACCCGACGCACTCGTTGGCTTGCGCCATACAGGTCTAAGTTAAAACCTAGGCCGTCACCCGATGCACTCGGGGCTGCGCCATACAGGTTGCACTCAAAAATCCTAGGCCGTCACCCGACGCACTCGGGGGCTTGCGCCATACAGGTCTAAGTTAAAACCTAGGCCGTCACCCGACGCACTCGGGGGCTGCGCCATACAGGTTCCACTCGAAAATCCTAGGCCGCACTCAAACACTCGGGGGCTGCGCCATACAGGTCCAACAACACAGTAGGCCGTTCGGCTGAGCAAATACTCGATATGTCTATCGAGTCCACCAAGTAGGCCGTCTGGCTGAATGAGCACTCGAAATCTCATTCGAGTTTCACAAGTAGGCCGTCAGGCTGAGCGAACACTCGAAACTCATTCGAGTTCCACAAGTAATCCATCAGGCTAAAAACTGCAATATATAGTAAGCCCATAGGCTGAAAAAAGGACTCTGTTTTATCAGTGATTCCTTAAGTTCCTTAAGTAAGCCCACGGGCTGAATGAGAACTCGAACAGATCATCCGAGTGCACCAAGATTCAGTAAGCTCCACGAGCTGAAGAAACTCGTACATTAAGCCAAACCGGCTGAATACACAAAGTAAGTCACACAAAGCCGGTCGCGACTCCAACAAGTCGAGTCTCTTCTTTACTCCCATCGGGAGCGGGCTTTTCGACTGAAGAAAATTGAGTTTAACCTCAATTGCAAGCAATTCAGCTTAATCTCGGGGGCTACTCCCATCGGGAGTACTGTTCGCACTCCCGATAGACTCAGTCGAAACATTGCCGACTAAAGCATCCTCTGTGAGCCCTCAACGGCTGGAGTCGAATTTCTATAACTATCCTTTTCAGGAACAAGACGGCGCACCCGTCGGAACAGTGATACCCGACGTACCCGCATCTGCGGCGACTTACATCGACCGCGTCTCCATCGACTTCAGAGATCACATCTGTTTCGACTACATCGACTGCGTCTTCATCGACTGCGTCTCCATCGACTAAGACGATCGCACCTTCTTCGACTATGCCTGCTCGACATGCTGCTCTTAGTCTCGCCCGATTCTTCGAATCGACCAGACACTCGGGGGCTACTGACGGGGATATACCCTTTGGGTCCCCTATCATTGGTATACCTGGTGCGATCCAATCTACGGCCCACCTGGCGGCCCGATGAAGCCCAACAAGCTGCAACTTGAAGTACAAGACAAGAACCTCATGTAAACCCTACCTGGCTCCCTTTATAAAGCCAGGTAGGGGCACCCCATAGGGGGGACCCCCCACGGGACACACAGATAGGCATAGCCCTAACGAGACCACGTCTCACACCATTGCCCTTGCGGCCACCATGTAACTTCACATCATCATCTATACAGATCAGACAAGCAGGATGTAGGTCTTTACCTCACCATGAGGGGCCGAACCTGGGTAAACGCCTCGCTTGTCAGCCGACGGAACTACCAACGCGCCATCTCTCTCCCCCTCAATCAACCCGGGGTACTCGACCCAGGGATTTGCCGAGCCCTAACCTCGACAGCGTCAATTGTGGCCACCTGATGGCCATCACGGTCCGCGACCATCCATGGGCCACCGAGATTGTTCTCTTTGACACAATTTCTTCAGCAGATTCCTGCCGTCATCCATCTCATTTCAAGGATTGAACGTGGCCTCTACTCTTGTCGGCACCTCACTGACATGGATAAGAGGTGAACCCCGATCTACACAGAAAAAGCAGATTACAACCAATACCATGGACCTTATTTAAGAAGATGTCAGCGAAGCCCTCCCCCCCGCCACCCCCTCCCCCCCCTCCGGTTCTGACCGATGGAGCTCCACAAATGAAGAAGAGTTGATGGAACACCCTGGACCTGGCCCAGAAGATCCAACACTCTACTCCTAAGCACTGACATAACGCTAGATATAACAAATACTGAAGTAGCCTAATACTACTATATACAGTGGAATCCCCCTGCGCCTCTCCACCTCCATCTTCGTCCGGCCACGTCATCTGGAAGGGCTCAGGATTGGCATGGATCTTCATGAGAGACTCTGAAGGGTGCGTACGAAAGAGCAAGGTGTGGATAGGGGACAAACATGGATGGGGGGGTCTGGAGGTGAGAAGACAATATTAAGAGGGAGGTGAGAAGACAAGAGAAGTAACCCTCAAAGTATACGGTAAGTGGTGGTACGTCCATTTAGCATCACTACTTTTATATCATAATTTCACTTATTCGTTGATATGTTTCATATTATGGTATTGTTTTAATGTTATTTTATCGTATTTTTCATGTTTACAATTATGAGAGGGAGAACGCCCAGTGCCAGTTCCTGTTTTCTGCTGTCTTTTTGTTTCAGAAAAAAATTCTATGAAGTTTCTCGGAACGCGCTAAAAATTTACGGAATATTTTCCAAGCAGAAACAAGTCCGGAGCCAGAAGGACTCCCAGAGGGGGGGGCAGCCGCCAGGCGCCACCCTTGCGTGACCCAAGGGCAGGCCGTGGCTAGGCCCCACCTGGTGCCCTCCGGCGCCCTCTCGAGTTGCCCCTTCGCCTATAAAATCATCTCCGTCCTGAAAACCCTAAATACCCAATCATATTTCCCAGAAGATGTCCGAGGCCGCCGCCATCTCAAACCCTAGTTTGGGAGGGTTTTGTATCTCTTCCAGGCACCCTGCCGGAGAGGGGAATCGAAACTGGAGGCATCTACATCACCATGCCTGCCTCCGGAGTGATGCGTGAGTAGTCCACCACGGGACTACACGGGTTCATAGCAGTAGCTAGATGGTTGTGTCTCCTCCTTGTACTCCATTGGTTAGATCGTGTGAGATCCTATCATGATCAAGATCTTGTTATTTGTAACTTCTACATGATTGTGTTTGCATGGATCCGATGAATTGTGGAAGTCATTACCTTTGTTCATCTATATGTCGTGTTTTATTTATGATCTTGCATACTCTCCGATGCTAGTGGATGCTTGGGCAAGTAAATTTTAGTGTTGTATGAGGGAGTATTTATGCTAGATAGTGGGTTCATGCCTCTCTTTGTCTGAGCTCGGGTTGAGAGAAACGATCAAGACTAGAGATGTGTTGTTTCCACTAGGGAGAAAACAACGGTGTGATTTCCTTGTGTTATTTACATTGCTTACATTATGCACTTAGCTTATTGCAATGATCTGTTGGTTGCAACTTAATAC